>JASANF010020340.1:0-44940 GCA_030248245.1 Trissonchulus sp. WLG1_4 | reverse complement strand
GTTCTAATCTTACTGATACATTTATTATATATATATATATAACCATATATATATATATATATATATATATATATATATATATATATATATATATATATATATATATATATATATATATATATATATATATATATATATATATATATATATATATATTACTTAGATTTTACGCAACATTGCTTAAAACTTCTTAAAAGAATTATAAAAAAGATGCAGCTTCTGGGGGTTCGCGCCCCCAGGCCCCACACCCCTGCAACTTTATGGCTTATATGCAATTTTTTGTTATTATCTTTTATCAAAGCCTATGCATGTACATTTTACATTATGCTGCCTCTGCATGTGTATACGAGTACATTATATATGCTGCATTTACTTGCGTGTTAAAACTGTCTGATGTGACGTTTACATTTTTTGATTTAGTTTTCTGTTCCTGTTGGCAAAATTTCTGATACGTTTCCAGCATACGGTCTGGGACTTCGGATTCGGGGGGAGGGGGCGGAGATCTGAAGAAATGTATTCACTTTTTATAACAGCATTTTTGGCTTTACGCTATCTTGTTATAGCCGTAGCTATATCAAGGGCAATGAGTTGAGTCAGTTTGCAGGAAAAGGCAGTGGCGTACCAGGAAAAAATGTAGATTCTTTAAATTTTCAGACCGAATTTGGTCAACTGAAGACGTATTCGTAATTTTTTTGGCCGGGCAATAAAAACCAAAGGGGGAGGACCCTTTAAAATTTCAGTCGGAAAAAATTTGGGGGGGGGGCGCCCGCCCTCCCTTGGTTTCCAGTTGACCAAATTCAGGCCGAAAATCGAAAAAAGCTTCAATTTCACTCTTTCCCTCCCTAGGTCTCTGTTTGATGCAGAAACGTGGAAAAAGACGACAGAAAAAACGTAGTAAACGACTTTTTTCAAAAAGATGAAAAAAATTGGATGCATGTGCGTCAGGGGACGCAAAATTTTTCGAGGAATAAACACTGCCAACCCAAACCTGCTATATACTGTTTTGGACATGCTTCCAGTTCCAACTCAAGTACTTCAAACCAAAACCAACACAGGGTGAAGCGTTCGGCCAGGAAGCATTCAATCAAGTTTCAACATAAATTGAAGTTTATATATAGATAGTAGAAAAACAGTAGAAAAAAGGTAAAAAAAAAGTAGAAAATTAGTAGAAAAACACTATTTTCAAACAAATGCAAGCAATGTAAATATTTCGACCACAGAATTGGTTTAGAACTCTAGAACACATTAACACACACTTAGTTTTGTATCAAAAGTATGATTGACAGAAAAACTGAAAAAGTAGAAAAAAAGTAGAAAAATTGTAGAAAAATAGTAGAAAAAAAGTAGAAAAATTGTAGAAAAAAAGTAGAAAAGTAGTAGAAAAAAAGTAGAAACTGCAAAAAATAAAAATTTACAAAATTAGTAAAAAATGCAGTTGTTCGAAACAAAAATGACTGTCAAGACTTGAAAACATTTATAAAATTTTAATTTCGATGCCAAAAATTTAAATCTTTGAAAAAACCCAAAAGTAGAAAAAAAGTGGAAAAAAAGTAGAAAAAAAGTAGAAAAATTGCAGAAAAAAGGTAGAAAAAATGTAGAAAAAAAGTAGAAAACGGTTTTCTACTTTTTTTCTACTCAGATTTTTTCCTGTGTTTACTGAAACGTAATTAAAAATTTTTGGTGTTTTATTGAGTGTGGTATAATTTTTTTGTGAACTAACACAATACTTTCTGCATGAGACAGAAATATAGTGCGTGTGAATACAAACCCACATTTTCGGCTTGCGATTTTAAAAAATTGGCTCATCGAAAAAAGTTAAAATTTGGCACATAAATGCACCTTCTCGTCTTCGAGCGGTCGCAAAGTTTGATTTTTGGCAAATCGATAGTATCTAAAAAATTTAGCCAAATTTATGTTTTTCAAAAATCGCGATTTTAGTGTTTTTCAATATATCAATCATATTCATCAAAAATGACTTTTTGCGACCGCTCGATCACGTTGAGGCCAGCAAAATGAGCTATTGATAGTGCAACAGCTACTTACTTGCGAAGAGAAATCGCAAGCCGAAATTCCACTCACGTTTGTTCTACAGTGAATGCTAATTCGTATCAATCAACTTCATTTTTTGTATTTAGGCATACTTTTACACCAGCTTGCCATTGTGTATCTAAAATTGGCCCCAAACTGCCGTTTTTTGAAAAGTCACATTTCAGGAGCGCCACCTTAAGGTGGCGCTCCTGAAATATGACTCCATAAATTTGACTGGCGTGTCGACACGAGGCCGAATCGTCACGAGGCCGAATCGTCGCTAGGCCGAAAATGTTGCACAAGGCCGAATCGTCACGAGGCCGAATCGTCGCCAGGCCGAATCGCCATTTTTGAACGTGTGCTTAATTTAGGCTTGGGCTTAGGCTTAGGTTCAGGCTTAGGCTTAGGCTCAGGCGTAGGCTTAGGAAATAGGTCAGAAAATAGAAATTTTTAGGAAAAATCGTGCCAGATAAGCCTAAACATTGCATTAAAATAATAATGTCGATTCGGCCTGGCGACGATTCGGCCTCGTGACGATTCGGCCATGTGCAACATTTTCGGCCTGGCGACGATTCGGCCTCGTGACGATTCGGCCTCGTGTTATACGACCATTTGACTATATTTTTAAAACACTATTGATTTGCTCAAAATCAAATTTTGCGACCGCTCGAAGACGAGGTGCATTTTTGTGCCAAATTTTAACTTTTTTTGTTGAGTCAGTTTTTTAAAATAGAATCTTGAGGCCAGACTTGGCCATATTTCTGCCGTTTCGTCATTTGCGTATTCTATATTTGTCAGCTGAATGATAACGAAATTCTGTTTGTTTTTGTTTTTTTTATAAACTGCTATTGTTTTGTTGTTTTTCAAGTACTAGTGCGTTTACCTGTTTGTGTCTAACCTTTGACGAATAAACCTTCTTCTTCTTCTTCAAATAGCAAGCCGAAAATTTGCGTTTGTATTCATACGCATTATATTGCTGTCTCATGCAGAAAATGTTGCGTTAGTTCACAAGAAAATTACACCACACTCAATAAAACATCGAAAATTTTTAAGTGTGTTTCAGTAAAACACAGCCGCTAGTGTTTTTCAGCCTTTCAAATTCATTACATACGTGTGAATGCACTGGCTTGTGAAGGCATTTCCGTGAAAATCTATTTTTCTTGGGTCCGTAAACCTGGCGAAGAAAGTAGTAGAACAAACTCTAATTTTTACGGCACAAATTTTCTCACATTTGTGCTAAATTTGTGCCGCAAAAATTAGAATTCGTTCTGTCACTGAGACTCAGAACGATGGGGCCGATTTTTTGCAGTGTTGACTTCACAACACGAGGAGCCAACTTCACAAATTTTTTTATCATCTCTGAAACGTCAACAAAAATAAGAGTTTCTTCCATTTTTATAATTAAAAATTGTTAACATAATTTGTGCCACAGTTTTTGATGAAGAAATTTTGAGTTTGGGCGCGAAATTTAATGTTTTAAATTGTCAGTTTCACCAGGTTGTCTGGCTTAATTCCGCCAAGTGGTCTTTTAATTTAGAGCATTTGTACGCGCGATGGGCGTGCTTTCTTTCAGTCCTGGAAGGCTCATCACATAAACACATACTCTTCAAAATTATAAAGTAATACTAAAATTAAACTAAACTCGATAGTAGCCCTGGAAATAAGCCTAGCAGATTTCCTACCTAAGCCTAAATTTTAGTAGTTTTGACAGGTGTGATGACGATGAGCCTTTTGAGAAGACAAGGCGCTTCTACACGATGCCGAGTAGTCTCGAGGCCGAGTCGTCGTCAATCGTCGAATCCCGAGGCCGAATTTAGGCGTGGGTTTAGGCTTAGGAAACAGGTCTGACATTCGAAATTGATTTGGCCTTGTGCAACATTTTTGGCCTGGCGACGATTCGGCCTCGTGTTATACGACTGAAAGAAAGACCATTCCCTATCGTCTAGCTATTAAGTAGAAAAGGAGAAAATTCAGTCCTCAATGGCGGGCCTATCTGCAAAACATTGTTTACAAGATCTGTAATACTCTACCTTCCATAAATACGCCACTGGTATATATTTTTTTAATTCAATCAAGAACCGCCCGAGAAATTTCCGAAAGCGTCCAAGAAAGGTTTTGTATTTATTACTTTGGTTTGGGCTTAGGTTCAGGCTTAGGAACCAAAACTTCGAAAAAAATCTACGTCTTCCAGATGCTCTGCTGCAAGAATAGGTTCAAGTATATACCAGTACTGTAACCCCCTTCCACAATGTACTCGATTCCAAATTCCAGAAGTACCTTTTAAGCCCAAAAAGATTTAAGGTTTAAGCTTAGCCATGAAAGGTTTGCACTTAAAATCCAGCATGAAAAAATTTTATTGTTTAAAAATACCTGAGTTGACTTGTGAAAATATGCACATTAAAATAATAACACACCTGCACATCATAGTTATCATTAAAACAATTACAACAAAGTTATATATGTATATATGTACATAATTTTTTCTGTTTTAGATTTATTATATTTACGGATTACTACGGTCCATGCTACAAATAGCGACAGTAGTAGCTGCTGTGATTTTTAAAACAGCACTGCACTGCCATTTTTAGTATGGGACCACTTTCACTAGATTGATTGGATTGCAATATTTTTAATTTAAAACTCAATTGACGAGACCCAATCTGTATGTAAGTTAACGTTAAGTTTTTTTAAAAGGCCGATTCCTTAGATAGATTGAACGGATTTTCAGCATATACACTTAACACCATGTATACAACAACACTTCTAAGTTCCAGTAATGTATATAAATGCTAATCATAGACTATAAAAAATGACATGAGGATTGACCACTTTAGAAGCAGAAACAGACATCAGTTGATCCTTGAGATCGTCGTACTCTTCAATGTTGCCATTTTGCCGCACACAAACAGCAGTATAGTGGCCTACACCTTCGCGCATAGGAGTTATAAAATTCAAGATTGCACGTAAGAAGTAATTTTTCCCAGACACAGTTACTGTTTGCTTCAAATTGTTTACAGGCGCAATTGCTGGTGTCTCGTATGCAGCGTCAAATGTATTAGATTGCATCAGATCCCCAACTGTTTCATGAATAACGTCGATAAACAAGTGATGACCAAAATCAATCAATAGACCCATATCGCCTTTGCATTGTACGCATTTGCGAAGCACTGCTATATTTGTAGTCAATGCTTGTTCCAGGTTCCCACTGACGAGGCAAGATGTCAAAGGCGCTGAGAGAATTTTGTAGGAATGCTGTTGGACGTTGGCGCCGCAATTCGCAGTTGGACAAAAGGATGTTTCCTTCGCACAAGGTACTTCCGTTAAGTATTTTTTTATAAGTGCATCAACTGTAACGTCACACAGCACGAAACGACTCTCTAGATTGCCCTTCGATCGCCACGGTTGAATTTCAAACCCCGTTTTCAAGAGCTTTGCCCGCTCAACATACGTAATTTTGCAGAGAGACTAGCATACTTGCTAACATAGTCAAATATTTTACAAATGTTAACATTGGACTCCACATAAGCTCGAAACACATCACTATCACAATACGCCGTTACTAAGGCATTGAGCACACTATCAAATCCACACGTATTGTTGAATCTGTATGCCGTTTTATCTATAACAACGTCACCGCTAATGTTTCCATTTTTAATATTCGGGATCACAGTTTTATTCCTGGAACCACAGCCACGAAAATCAGCAATGGCAAAATTTGGCATAGGTTCGAGATATGATGCTCGCTTTTTCTTTGGGGGCTCACCCAGTCCACCCCAGTTTTCGAATACCCTACTTTCTTCAACAGACTGCAATTGCACTGAGGAAGTATTTGAGCAATTCAAGCAAAGTCGGCGTTCTCCATAGCCCTCTTCATCGCCAACCGACTGAGAACATTCAGGAAACGGATGAACGGGCTTGCTGCACAGCATACATTTGTGTGCACCCTGAGGTTTATTTCCATTTTTGCAAGCAGGGCACCGTAATTCTTCCGTATTTGATAGGGACTTGGCAATTGGTTGGTGGTTGGTTGGTTCGTCAGTGTCGTGGGCATTTTGCTGAGAACCGACTGACAGCTTGATGAGACCGTCTATTGAATTCAAGTGTAAAGTCACAAACTCGTCGACCCTCAAAGGCAGCTTTTTATTGCCAAAAATCCTGTGCTTGACATTGTTGAAGCAGCTTTCTACAGCAGCGCTAGAGCAAGTTACTTCGCCATAGTGGAATATTTGCACCATAACACCAGACCACAGCGGAAACAAGCTCAACAGCCGTTTCAAATCCGCTATAATATCAGGCAAATACAAACCATTCACTGCCTCACCATGATCTGATATTTCCACATCAGCAACAGACATTTCGAACAAGTTTTGAACCCAAGTTTTAAATGGGCTATCTGCACATTCTTCTTCATCGTCTCTAGTAGCGTCAGTGTCCTCTTCAATACTGTTTTCATTTACTGTTTCTTGTTCATCTTCGTGGCCAAAAAACAGACAAACAGCGCTATATTTTGTTCTTAGCCAAGGCACAGAAACAGAACACTGTGTAGGTGAACCGTCAACGTTTGTGCCGTCACTTTCACTCAGTGCTGCAACAAAAATTGCCCGAATCAAGGCTTCAGCATCTGCCATGGACGTTGTCTGTGCTAGATAAGCCACCGATTTCAAATAAAATTCCCGGACGCGTCGAGGTTTCTCACGAAGACATGGCCATCGAGACACAGCACTCATCACATGAGCAATATCGACTCGGATATAGCAGGCAGGAACCTTCACGCTTTTGCCCTCCAACAAAAGCCATGCTTGGCGTAAATAAGCGGCAAGATTTGGGAACTGAGCAAAAGCTTGTGCGAGTGCGCCAAGCAATGCAAATGACATATCCGAAACAGCAGATTTCGGAAATGCAGCTCCGCTTCTGATCCATTGTTTGAGCCAATAGCATATAAAATCTGTGTGATGGCTTTCTGAAAGCATCTGAACGACTGGAATTTGAATCTCATTGTTGAGACACTTCAGCACTCCCTGATATAAAAATATTTGACGGCTTCGAGTCGTTGGTTTTGTCAGTTTTCGCACCACGTTTCCAGTTGCGTCCAATGCAAAACATAGCTGGAGCTTTTAGCACAGCCCTGATACGCAGACAGCTGACTTTGAGACCAATAAAATACAAAAAAATTATCAAATCCAATGTCTCTGATAGCTCCGGAATAGTTTGGGTGATGCTTTGCAATAGAAAGTGCCTGTATAGGGTTTTTGGCGTACAAATAGGAAGAGGCCAGCTCCGATTTTGCCTTTCTCAACACTGACTCTCGCGGAAGATGAGCAGGTTCAGTTTCACCGAGCTCCATTTCATTGTTTGCAAACTGTTGACGAAATGCACTTGCACTCATGCCTTTATCAATCAACGTCTGAGCGATTGCTAAGCGCCGGCTACCTTTAAGATGTGCCTTCGTCTGTTCACGATGCCGCTCGGGTTTGTACCCGGATACATAACAGTCCATTATGAAAGATTCTGCGTTTCCCGGGTCAGATGCTACGCTGCAACTGAAGGAGCTCTCGCACTCCTTGCAAACTGCATTCGCTCTGAAGTACATTGTAGACTTGTACATAGAATGCTTAAAAAAAGACAGCGTACAGGTACGCCGACTCTGAAACCAAAATTTCGCTCGGATGGTATCGCACCACCCTTCGTTCATTTTTAAAGTATCACGACCAAGCGAGTCATCGTTATGTTTGGGAGCAATCGATTTCCATTCACTGTTGGTGAAAGGGACTGCGAAGTATTCCTCATCACTGTCCACCACAGCAGATTTAAGTTCCGACGTTGGTGATGGGGATGGGTCTTGTCTTGACGAAACCAAAATACGGTTGGCAGCTAAGCGTAGGTTCTTGGCAGTGTAGTCAATGCCATACTGCGCTTTTATGACTTCTGCGACTTCGCTCCAAACTGAAGCAGAAGCTGGAAGAATTGTACCAGCTTCATCCTTGAGGTGAGCCAAATAAGCAGAAAATATATCGGCCAGTGCTTCTCGGGGCAGTTTCGGTTTTCGGCCCGTGGTGTTCATACTGAAAAAAGTGCTCAAAACTAACAAAACAACTAAAATGTTACTAATCAGAAAGGACATGACAGATACAATGGGGTTGCCTCTGCTTCGCAATTAATCGACAACCAAAAAACAAACGAGAAAAACTAATCATACGCACTTACATGTTATCAGTTATTTGAGTGAAGCAGCATTGGAAAATAGCCATACAAAAACTGTAAGTTCGCAGGGACAATACTGATTTAATTGCCCCTACTCACTTACATATCTCGTAGGCAATGTGAATATCCAAAATTACTAATATAAATTAAAATTGAATTCACAAATTAATATAAACAATCCTGCACAGAGTAAGGGCTGTGCATGTACGCTATAATCAACGTACATTATATACAAGGGATGAACAATGGTCACAGCATTGGTGCAATACGTCACAGAATATACAAGCTCGTATGAGATCTAAAATATACACAAAATTCATTAGTATATACTATTACTATATACAGTTACAGACAACATTAATTGACAGATTCATAAGTGCTGTACATAAGTGCTATTTCAGATATTTTAACTTGAAATTTTGTGATATGCCGGTTTGTTCGTCGAAACTTTGCGCTGACGATGGAGCATAGTCAAAAATAGTTGAGGACTTTTTCACAACTGTTTGCGTTAAAAATCAATGAGACCTATTCACCCATGCGACCGCAAATACTTTCTAGAAAAAAATATAAAATAATTCTCGAATTTTAGGTCAAACTATTTTTAAGCTATTTAAAAGCAGCCCAAAAAAATAGTTGTAAAGAGCATAAAAACGAAGGCCTAGATTAAGATACAAAAAATATGAGTACTGGCGAACCCTGAGGAGGGGACGTAGATATCCCCGCATGACCTTGAGCATGGAAAAATCAGCCGCTCCGGTCTCCGGACTCAAATTTCTGGAAATATTTTTACCCGCATAGAACCGAAAAAAACTTTAAAATTTGGTTAAACCAGGCAGGTAACCCTCCCCATTCTGCCTAGAGCCACTAGCCTAAGGGTACGTTGCATTTTAAACAAAATTTTCTTTGTTTTCTTTCTTGTCTGAACTGAAACAACACAGTAACACTAAAAAAAACGGTATTTCACAACTAAAGCGAGCTTAAATATCCTGGAACAAGAAGCTGTCACTACTTGCTTTTACATTTTTACTAATTTTTTTTTAGATTTATAATAAAATTTTATTGTATAATGTGCCAGACAAGAAAGACAACAGTCTCTACGGGACTACGGCACTTTCAAACAAAACAGACTCAAAACCTTCTGGCGGAATTAAGCCAGACAACATGGTGAAACTGACAATCTAAAACATTAAATTTCGCGCCCAAACTCAAAGTTTCTTCATCAAAAACTGTGGCACAAATTATGTTAACAATTTTTAATTATAAAAATGGAAGAAACTCTTATTTCTGTTGACGGTTCAGAGATGACAAAAAAATTTGTGAAGTTGGCACCTCGTGTTGTGAAGTCAACACCACGAAAAAGGCCCCCTCTCGTTCTCCGTTCTAGTAAAGGTACAAGTTCCAAATTTTGAGGCACAAATTTAGCACAAATGTGAGGAAATTTGTGCCGTAAAAATTAGAGTTTGTGCCACTACTTTCTTCGCCAGCTTCACGGACCCTTTTTCTTGCTGAAATTAGCTCAAAAATTTTCAAAATTTTTTTTATGTGATATTTACATCAAATTGAAGGAAATTCACTTCTGAACAACTTTTGTTCTTACGATGCATGTTTATTTTTGCGCGTTTTCAAAATAATGGCCAAAACCAACATTTCAGTAGTGCCACCTTAAACTCATGATTCATATATCAAAATGTAGCCCTTGCGCTCCTTTAGTTGAACATTATTTTTGTTTTTGATTATTTAGTGCGAATTTGTTAAAATTGCACTTTTGTGTTAAATAAAAAATATGCATTTTATTTAAGGTGGCGCTCCTGAAATGTGACTTTTCAAAAAACGGCAGTTTGGGGCCAATTTTAGATACACAATGGCAAGCTGGTGTAAAAGTATGCCTAAATACAAAAAATGAAGTTGATTGATACAAATTAGCATTCACTGTAGACCAAACGTGAGTGGAATTTCGGCTTGCGATTTCTCTTCGCAAGTAAGTAGCTGTTGCACAATCAATAGCTCATTTTGCTCGCCTCAACGTGATCGAGCGGTCGCAAAAAGTCATTTTTGATGAATATGATTGATATATCGAACAACACTAAAATCGCGATTTTTGAAAAACATAAATTTGGCTAAATTTTTTAGATACTATCGATTTGCCAAAAAACAAATTTTGCGACCGCTCGAAGATGACAAGGTGCATTTATGTGCCAAATTTTAACTTTTTTCGTTGAGCCAATTTTTTAAAATCGCAAGCCGAAAATTTGCGTTTGTATTCACACGCACTATATTTCTGTCTCATGCAGAAAGTATTGCGTTAGTTCACAAAAAATTATATCACACTCAATAAAACGCCAAAATTTTTTAATTACATTTCAGTAAAACACTACTGCTAGTGTTTTTCAGCCTTTCAAATTCATTACATACGTGTAAATGCACTGGCCCGTATTCACATACTAACACTAACGCTTAAAGTTAGTGTTTACACTAAGGCCCGTATTCACATACTAACACTAACGCTTAAAGTTAGTGTTTACACTAAGTGTTAGCGCTTATAAGCGCTAAGTGTTATTCACATACTTAGTGTTTATTTAAGCGCTTAGCAAACACTAACGCTTAACTTAGCGTTTCAATTTTGCATTCACATACTTAAAATTTAGTGTTTGGCTTAGAATTAAGCGCTTAAGTTTAGGGACCTCGGGAGCTCCCTAAGCGCTAAGCGCTTAGTTAGTGGATGGTGTGGGGAAGGGGTAGGGAGAGTGGGGGAGGTTCTTGGCCGCCATGGGAAGGAAGGGCATGCAATTTAGGATATATTACTGACATTTTCCGACCAATTCGATCCATTTTGCTCGTTTAATCGCCAAAAATAAAAAATGCACTTTGTTGTCCAAATTCGTTTTTTTACATTTTTGAGTAGAGCATCTTAATCGAAGTAATTTTTCTTCAAGAACTTCTAGTTGAAAATTTATATTTTTAACGATATGCCCCCTGAAACATGTAGAGCTGATTTTGCATTTCTCAGGAATCCACCTGCTGAAAACATTTTTTACAAATTTATAGTTCGAGAAAAATATATATTATTAATAAGAAATAGTAATTTAAATAAATCTATAATCGGATTTATAAATATCAAATGGAAATGCCGATAAATAACGAATTCGGGATCCACATCAAGCAGGGAGCGCACTCCAAGCCAAAGCCAAAACTAAGCACAAAAGTTGCTAAACGCTAAGTTTAGTATAACACTAATTTTTAAGCGTTTATTTTGTGAATAACAGTTTAGTACAAATTAAGCGCCAACACTTAGCAAACGCTTAGCGTTAGTATGTGAATAACTCTTAGTATGTGAATTCGGGCCTAAGTGTTAGCGCTTATAAGCGCTAAGTGTTATTCACATACTTAGTGTTTATTTAAGCGCTTAGCAAACACTAACGCTTAACTTAGCGTTTCAATTTTGTATTCACATACTTAAAATTTAGTGTTTGGCTTAGAATTAAGCGCTTAAGTTTAGGGACCTCGGGAGCTCCCTAAGCGCTAAGCGCTTAGTTAGTGGATGGTGTGGGGAAGGGGTAGGGAGAGTGGGGGAGGTTCTTGGCCGCCATGGGAAGGAAGGGCATGCAATTTAGGATATATTAGTGACATTTTCCGACCAATTCGATCCATTTTGCTCGTTTAATCGCCAAAAATAAAAAATGCACTTTGTTGTCCAAATTCGTTTTTTTACATTTTTGAGTAGAGCATCCTAATCGAAGTAATTTTTCTTCAAGAACTTCTATTTGAAAATTTATATTTTTCACGATATGCCCCCTGAAACATGTAGAGCTGATTTTGCATTTCTCAGGAATCCACCTGCTGAAAACATTTTTTACAAATTTATAGTTCGAGAAAAATATATATTATTAATAAGAAATAGTAATTTAAATAAATCTATAATCGGATTTATAAATACCAAATGGAAATGCCGATAAATAACGAATTCCGGATCCACATCAAACAGGGAGCGCAGCTCCAAGCCAAAGCCAAAACTAAGCACAAAAGTTGCTAAACGCTAAGTTTAGTATAACACTAACTTTTAAGCGTTTATTTTGTGAATAACAATATAGTACAAAATAAGCGCTAACACTTAGCAAACACTTAGCGTTAGTATGTGAATAACTCTTAGTATGTGAATTCGGGCCTCTGGCTTGTGATGGCATTTCCGTGAAAATCTATTTTTCTTGACGAAATTTGCTCAAAAATGTTCAAAAATTTTTTTTATGTGATATGTACATCAAATTGAAGAAAATTCACTTAGTTCTGATCAACTTTTGTTCTTACGATGCATGTTTATTTTTGCGCGTTTTCAAAATAAAGGCCAAAACCCACATTTCAGGAGTGCCACCTTAACGACTATTCTTGCGCCGTCTCTTTTTCGCCTATTTTTCGTCTAATTAAAATAGCCGTTTTTCAGTCGTTAAAAAGGCATTAAAAACGCCATTTTCTCCCTGTGTTGTTGCAGGAAAATGACTGCAAGCGTGAATGAAGATATAAATTTGGTACCGCTGACTTATGGCTCGATTTACTCGCCAGTGCTGGATCGACTGGAGGCTCGTGACGAGACGGCCGTGCGGGTTCTACGCGGAGCCCTGGAGAAGGCCGAGTCTCGACAACCTGGCTTTTTGCTGGAACTTTCCAAAGAGCTGCTGCGCAGAGCCGATCTCACTGCTGCTGTCAATTTACAGGTTGATTATATACTTTTTTGAATTGATTTTTTGTGTTTCGAAATGGTCTGCACCCGTATTCATAAAAGTGCAAGCTCGGCTTTTTATCCGAGCTTTGAGCAAGCCCGGCTTAAAATCCCGGCTTTTCGTATTCATAAAACCAAGCTCGGCTTTTTATCCAGGCTTTTTGGTATTCATAAAATCTGGGATAAAAAGCCGAGCTTATGGTATTCATAAAAATCAAGCTCGGATTATAATCCCGGCTTCCACGTATATTTTATTGATTTTTTCATTATGAATAAAAAGCTCGGATAAAAAGCCAGGCTTGAACAAGCCTGGATTGACCAAAAAGCTCGGATAAAAATCCAAGCTTGTGCGCAAGCCAGACTTTTTATCTCGGCTTTTTCAAGCCAGACTTACGGATAAAAAGCCTAGCTTTTTATCCCGACTTTTATGAATACCGGCCCTGGTCATGTTTATTGAAAGTGTTACAGAAACATTTGTCAGAGAAATAATTGGGACTCTAGATTCTAAGCCAGATTGATGGATATATAGATTTTTCATTGTTCTGAATTCCCCTGTGATTAATAAGTTACTGATATTTCCTAGTGCAACTTAAACTTATACAGAACTGTCATTTGGTTATTATCAGTCATATGTTTCCAAGGGGATCCACAGAACTTAATATTCCTGGCGAAGTGAACGCAAAACTTCTGCCAAAATTTTATCAGCAATTTTCTTTGGCCAAATCATAAAAAAACCACAGAGGGGAAGGGGACCACTGCCAATTTTAACCGAAATAAATTTTATTTAATTTAAATTTAATTTAATTTAATCTGGCATAGTTTTAGGCAAAACTTTATGGGGGGGGGCGCGATGGGGGCGGAGCAGCCCCCCCATGGATGGGGGGGGCGTCGACCAAAATGGGGGGGCGCACCAATTTCACGATAAAACACTATTTTTACAGGAAAAAAATGGTTATTATACGTTAAATGCTACGTTTTCATACGTTATTATAGCTACGCTAATACTAAATTTAGCCAAATAGGACTAAAAAATCCGACGAACACGACATCGCTACCGCTAAAATTTCGCTAAAACGTTCTTCCGGAAAAAATTTTGGGCTATCGCGGGGCACCCCATCTGAATTGGGGGGCTCAAAATGGGGGGGGGGGGGGGCGCCGGACCAAACGGGAGGGGGCGCCCCTCCCAGTTCCCCCCACTAAAAATATGCCAGTTAATTTTAAATGAAAAGTGTGCTGTGTTTTCAGGAAGCGTTCCTGCGCCGCCAGGCCGATCTCCCCCCCGTCGACCTGAGCCTGCACTGCGCCCCCCAGGGCCAAGAGGCCGTCTACCAGGAGCTCGCGCACCGGGCCGCCAACCTCAGGAAGATACTCGCTCGCATCCCCGACGAAATGTCCGACCGCAGACAGTTTCTGGAGACCATCAAGGAAATTGCCAGTGGGATTAAAGTGTGTTCACTTTAAATATATAAATGTAATTTTGCTTCCCCTACCAAACTTATTTCACTAATTTCACTTTCCCTTTTCGTTGTAGTAAAATGAAAAATCGGTTAAATCTCTGACCCCACCCCTTCCCATATATACCTCTCTTGTGAAACTGTGGTTGTGAGAGCTGGTGACTAGGGATGTTTTCAGTTAACTGCTAACTGATTCATTTTCAGTTAAAGTTAAGCAGTTACAGTTAACTGATAATAACTGATAACTGAACTGCTCTGATTTTGAAAAGCAGTTAAAAACTGATAACTTAACTGCACAATTCCTAAAAGCAGTTAACTTAACTGTAACTGAACTGCTTCGGTTGTAAAAAACTGATTGAAATCAGTTAACTGATATTCTTTTCAGTTATAACTGAAAAGCATTTTCAGTTATGCGTCGAAACATGCATAAAATCCTTTGTGGCGTTCTGCTTGTTTACTTTTTGCAATGATTTTCAAGTTTTTGTCTCTGTAGAATTGTCGCTAAAAGCATTGAAAGGACAAAACGCCAATTAAATGAATGATCAGACTTGAATTTCCAGTTCAGAACCACTTAAGGTTCTGCCTGTTATTTTATTTGATTCATTGTTTTATGTTTTATTCTATTCTGGGCATTGCTTTGCACCCATTCTTCCAAGAGTTCATGTCATTTACAGTTGCAACTTGGCAGTTGTTACAGAAGTTTAAAGTTTTCGTTTTGAAATAAATGTTTGATCCCATGTTGACAAGAGGTTTTTTGTTTTGAGTAGATTCAAATATTAGTAATTAAATAGTTAATAATTAAAAGTTAATTAAGTTCTAATTTAGTAGAAACTACGTGAAAACTTTAGCAAATATCGGGATTAGCGGAAAAAGAAACCAGCATTTTTAAAGAAATAACTGAAAATATTTTCAGTTAAAGTTATCAGTTACAGTTAAGTTAACTTAACTGTAACTGAACTGATTAAAATTTAGCAAAATTAACTGATAACTGAACTGATTTAATTTTAACCTAATCAGTTAACTGATTAACTGAACTGATTAAGATTTCGATAACTGAAAACATCCCTACTGGTGACAGTGATTTCAGAAACTGTTGGATGCGACGAACGCGGTGATGGGCAGCGTGGAGGGCGGCGGGGGGCCCGGGGAGCGTCTGGAGCAGCGCAAGCGGGAGTTTGTGAAGTACTCCAAACGGTTCAGCAACACCCTGAAGGATTACTTCAAGGGACAGTCCGCCCAGCTGGTATTCCTGTCCGCCAACCAACTCATCTACCAGACCTCCCTTATCATCGCCACACTGCGATCCACACAGACCACACCCTGACCCAAGTGTAGTGGATATATAGTGGGTTTTTTAGGCAAAATTTCAGTGGTGGAGGGGGGCGGCGCCGACAAAATTGGGGGGCACACAAGACATAGCCATAACCAAAAAAATACAAACAGCACATCAAAGCAGCATCGCTACAGCTAAAAACTCGCCAAGACCAAACGTCGTTTTGGAAAACATTTTTGTACTATGGGGCAGGGTTTTTTTTGCAAAACCCTGTCCAAATGCACACTTTTTTAAAATTTTGCACACAAAAATTAAAATTTTGCACAATAATGCACAGTGCCTGACAGGCCTGTGATATGCTCAGAATGCACCGTTTTTAATTCAAAATCGAAAAAATCTTCTGGGGGCTGCCGCCCCCAGACCCCCGCAATTACGTAGCTTACTATTCCTTATTAATATCTTTCATCAAGGCCTATGCATGTATACACGAGTACATCATGCTGCATTTGCATGTCCATACAGTACACGAGTATATACATTATATTGGTGAGGGAAAAAACCCTACGCGATTTGCGGGGGAAAACGCTAGTGCTTCCAGGCCGAACCTTTAGACGTAGGTTCTTTTTGAGTACGTATATGGGTGGAAAGTGCGTCCCAAACTGACTTAACCTACTCACTCTTTCATGGTTGCTACAAAAGTTGACTGATCTGGGCTAAAAATATGCGTGGACTTCACTGAAACCGTTTATTTGGCCGAAAACGTTGTTTTTTTTGCCGTTTTGGCCCATACCCCGACACCCCTTACGAAGCCTGTTTTGGTGATGTTTCACCAAAATTCAGCATTTTTTGGAATGTTTAGGCTTTAGCTGCTGTGTGCCACTTAAATACAGACAAGGGCGTTATATATATACATATATATATACATATATATATATATATATATATATATATATATATATATATATATATATATATATATATATATATATATATATATATATATATATATATATTTGCTTTTATATAGGTAAAGAAAACGCATTTACAGTTTGCACAAAAAATAAAATTTTGCACACTAAAATTAAAATTTTGCACAATTATGCACACAAAAATTTTAAAAAAAAAACCCTGCTATGGGGGGAGACGCAGCGGACGGAAGGGGGCGCTCCCCCAGCCTTTCTTCCTTACTAAAAATATGCCAGTATAGTGATACATATTTGGGCTAATTTTTATGAATGAAAAAGGGTTCCTCTGGGTGTATATACAGTGTTGTTTCAGAAGAGGAGAGGGGGCTGTTTTTAGACGCGAGTTTTTTTAATGTTGAAAAGTTTAAAGGATGAAAAGCGAAAACAATCCAGGAGTGGTTAGAGAGGGAGGGCTACACTGACTATATTTGGTAATTTGTCTGGATCTTTATCTTCCTGCCTTACTGTTTTCGTGGTATATGCATAATACAATGCTTTATGTTGAGTAATATTTTGACAGACTAAAGCCCGGTTCATAGTTGTCCGTAAGGGCTGTCCGTGTCCGAGTCCGTAAGAGTAGTTTGATTCACAGTTGTCCGGATGTTGATTCACAGTTGTCCGGATGTCCGTAAGAACTTGTCCCTGAGTGTCCATAAAGGCTGTCCGGATGTCCGGAAGGCAAGTTGAATTCAGTTCAACTTTTGTCCGTGGCCGTAAGGAGTTAGCCAATCAGATTATAGCCTTTATAGTAACGTGTAGGTGCGTGTACATAAAATTCCTCCCCGCATTGCAAAATTTTGTTAAATTGGTCGTAATTTTAGCTCAGTAGCTTCATTTTAGTGTGCTTAGAACGTTTTTATTGATTTTTCCAAGCTTGTATTTTTACACGCTTGGTACACTGCAGAATGTGTTGGCGTTATTTTATTATGCTTACTCAGTGTCCGTAGAGTGTCCGTAGAAGTATGAACTGCTGCGGACACGGACACGGACAAATGTTACGGACAACCTTCCGGACACGGACACGGACTTGGACACGGACAACTACGGACAGTTCCGCACTACTATGAACTAGGCTTAACACTTTTTGTATCTAACCGCATATATAAGTTTTGCGGATTGACTAAAATGCAGTAGAATAACACAATTTTTGACAGTTTGACAGTAATTTGACATTCCTTGAGTTTGGCCGGAATGTTTGGAACGATAAGCAAAAAGCATTGTTTCTCAAGTTCTAATTACTATTTTTATATAGTCTTTCTTACCGGCGTCTTCGTAATATTGTGACGCTAAGATGAATATAACTTTGATGCAAAGCATTGATGTTTCCATGCAACTTATTTGAGATTCAGTGCAACTTCTGTTGACACGTCTAAAGCCAGTACAAATTAGGTGCTTTAAATATTTGTAGGTTATTTCGTCAGGTTTGTTCGTGTCTGGTCTGGTTACATGTATGAGCCAGGGGGAAGGATAAGGGGTACCCCCCCTAAAATGGAGCCAGGGGGAGGGTCCCGAAAATTCGGGCAAAATTTTGTAATGATGGTACTTGTGAAAATTTTGCAAAATTTAGAGT
The DNA here is from genome assembly GCA_030248245.1 of Trissonchulus sp. WLG1_4. Lineage (NCBI taxonomy): Eukaryota > Metazoa > Nematoda > Enoplea > Enoplida > Ironidae > Trissonchulus > Trissonchulus sp. WLG1_4. The sequence continues at coordinate 26,738 of JASANF010020340.1, read as the reverse complement.
ATTTTTTAGGGATGTCGCGGATATCCGCATCCGCATCCGCATCCGCGGATGATCCGCAACTTTTTGACATCCGCAAAAATTTAATGCGGATGTGCGGATGTTGCAGATTCGGCAAAATTTACTAAAAATGTAGAAAATCAGACGACAATTTTGATTTTTGTGCATGTATACACCAATATTTTGCTCTTAAAATAATGGATGAAACTTTATTCTAGGCTTTTTCACCTCATTGTTGGTTGCAAATCGCTCTGTTCTAAAGTAGGCTTCACGAATATTTGATATTGCGGGCATATTCGAACTAAGTTTCGCATGTTTGAGAGAGACTGATCTACAAACTTGTAAAGCAATAATTGTCAAAACAATATTATCAATAGACTAGAAAGAATAGACAGAGTACTTATAGTGATTATACACCAACCAAAACCAAAAGCATCAAGTTGCCAGAGGGTCACGCCGATAGCCTTTGAGTTGGCATAAAGTTAACCAATAGCATTTTAAACAAACTGTTGATGACGGTGCATGGCATAGAAAATATGTATAATGAATGCACAACTTCAATACAAACTGTTTTATCTAAGTCTCATTCCTTAGTACTTGCATTCATACTTGCTATTTTTAGTATATTATGTATTTTTTGTGAAAAATTTTTCAAAAATTCGGCTCATAACCTGTTTAGAACGTATTCTAAAAAGATCCGCATCCGCATCCGCGCGGATGTCAGAAGTCAACATCCGCATCCGCATCCGCGGATGTCAAAAAAGTTACATCCGCGACATCCCTAGTATTTTTGGTGGATCAGATCAGGGGGGGAGGCCCCCCAAATTTTTGACCCCCTTACATGTATGGTGGTCTGCCTTGATCTTGTACAGCTGCGTATCTGATGCTATGCTTTATCTCAATCAGTCCAGTTTATATGTTTCGTTTCCGTTGATTCTCTCAGTTTTGTTTATATATATTTGATTATTTATTACGGAATAAACATTTTAACGGTCAAGTTTTGGTCTGAATTTCAATTTTGCAGTTACGGTCGATGATTTTTGTTTGAAATAGCAGTTTACTGGTTAACAAATAGTCCATGACAATCGCTAAGTGCGAACTGCGACGTGGCGATTCTAATACACAATAAAATGTTCAAGTTTGGATTACTGTATTAGAAATACCTGAATTATTTATAACTCGCCGTGGAATTGCCGTAAACTTGAAATGTGCTTGTGTATGCAATTAGCAAAAAGCAGTAACGTGAGTCTCCAAGAAGTCTTAATTTTGAGTTATTGGGATAGTTGTGATCGGAAGATTGTTTGTACCTGTTGTATGACAGTATTGCGGCGGTTGCGGATTTTCAGGTTCGCCTTGTCTAAGCTTTATAGTAGGCTTCAGGCTTAGGCAACTTCTCGGATAAGGTGGCGCTCCGAATAACTGACTTTGGGCAGTAAAAGTTTTCAGTCACGTTTTCAGGTCTTTGTTCTTGAAGAAAGGTTGTTCAGCAGTGAATTAGCTTTCGTTTGATATACATAACATGTAGTTTTGTTGAAATCAATTTTTTGACCTGCATTTTGATATGGCAAAATCTTCAAATCGATTTTCCGAAAAATTGAATATGGCTTTTGTTACTTTTGATGACGGTTTTCCGCAGATAATAGGTGACTGCAACTTTTTAAAAAGTCGTTTGTGTAGGCAAACATTTGTAAAAAAAAATTCAAATTACGTTGAGCGATATTGACAAAAATGCACTATTTTTCAAGCTAATTTTTTGTTAGCTACTTTTTGGCTTCTCCAACTTTTCTCAATGGTTATTTGCATTAAAAAATACGCTCTATTTTTTGACACTGTCGTTTGTGTGGGCAAACCTCAGATTTTTCTGATCGGCAATAGCCTTTTTTGAATCGTGATAGCTCTCCTCCATGTCGTTTTTTCATTGTGAAATTTGACTTAAAGTTAGAAAATGAGTAGATTCAGGTGTACCTTCTTCGAAAATGTTGATTTCTGTTTTTGGTGAAATTCTGCAGCTATTTCAAGTTGACCAATTTTAGAAAAACTAGTGTATTTTGAGCCAAAACAATTGGATTAAAATTATAAGAAAAGATACACCTCGGCAACATAATTACCTACAGTTTAAGCTATAGATCGTAAAATTTGAACAAAGTTTCGCTCAGTTATGCAGTTTGAAAAATTATGCTCATTTAGCGAAAATAGAAATTTTCAATCGGTGATAAAAAATCAGAACAAGGCAGCAGGCACGTGAAACTTACTCAGAAACAGAGCTTTGTAACAGCCTTCAATATATTTAAACGAAATTCATTCTAGCTAGAACCTACGTCGACTTATAAGATAAGTTATTCGGAGCGCCACCTTAAGATACCGGATTTATTAAAGTTAATTTAGTTAATTTCAACTACGTCATCCCAGTTTATTATCAAGCCCATAGAATCAGATTTGATGGGTCGGCTTTGCTTCATGGGTCGAAAATGTAGACCTGGTAGCTAGTAGCTATTGTGGAAGTGTTAATAGAAGATTGCCCGGGGTACTCACAAACTGCCATTCGGAATCGGAAGTAAGGCCCCAGCCTTTGTCCTAAAATTATTTGAAATCACATATGACCCTCACACGCTATGCAGTTAGGAATGCCCTTGTTTTGGAGCTGTAACCCGTAGCCTGGCATGGCTTTAAAACAAGGAAGAGGTGAATCTGTGTCCCACCCTCTGCTAGATTACCTTAAGGGCAAATAATAAAAAAGTTAGATTGGCCAAGTACGATTCGTTCCTCTACTTGACTGGCTTGTGCGGTGTTATTTACTAGTTGACCGATGGAAACACTCGTTTTCAAACTTGTCAATGGATGTGGAGTGAGTTTTTTTGTCGAGAGCTTTTTGAAAGTGATGAATGAAAAGCATTAGTCAATAAAAAATGTTAATTTTTTTCCTGTTGAAGTGTAATTAGAGGGAAGGGGAGTAGTAGACCTATTTTTACGCGGCGGCCTCAGCCGCCGCATATATACTATATTGCAATCGTCTTCTATGATTGCATGTAGTTCTCCTGTAAAACTGGAGGCAGGTCAGGAAAAAGCACTGTTTGTGTGGGCGTGTGTATAATTCTGTGCACGTAGCTAGGGTATATGCATTACGTACTTAGCGATATAAGACTTTTGATTTGCAAGACCGTTTGTGCGAGCGTGTGTCAGACCATACATAACATGTACGTCGACAGGAAAGTAACCACATTGAACAGTGTTGCGATGAAACCTGTTTGGACAATGTTTCGTAGATTACATATCAGCGTGTTGGAGCCAAGCGACGTCAGACTTCAGATGTCGTTTCCAACTACTGATGTTGGTTGGATCGCATCAACGGTTGGGATTGACATTAAAATTTATTTTCGGCGATCCAGATCGATAGAAATCGGAAGTCAAAAGAAAAAAAAAACCCAAAATGTCAAAGTTTGGCACTATTTAGCATACTTATAGAACTTTACGAGCTGTCATTCAACTGCACAAGCCTAATGTACGTACAATAATATTGGCTTTTTATGATGGTAAAAGTATACAGTTTATACATCTCCAAGTGAAGGGGAGGTTACTCATCATTGAAGTCTTGTGCAGACAGGTACTGAAATGTTTCTAGACATTTGTGATCTTTGCACACAAAAACAATTTCGCAACATTGTTTTAGTGTTAGCGTTTTAGCGTTTTGCAAATTAACGCATAATTTCTTTTCGAAATTTAGATTGTCAATTAGTTCAGTTGCAGTGATAACCCGCAATTAGGTTTCTTTGTTTCGACCAAACAGGCACCTCCTTTTTTCTCAAAACTTTATGCCTTTACTATCAAGCTTTAACCCTGTTACAGCCCCTGAAAAAGGCAATATTTTTAACCATTGGCGCTGACTTTTGCTGGCTTGTAGCTAAGACTGAGGGCCCCTTTTTTTACCGGATTAAAAGGTAAATTTTATGAGACTAAGCGGCTTAAAAATTAAGCTTATAAATGCCATTTCAAAAAATCCGGAATAAACGGACTTAACTTTAAGCGAGCTGCTTTTTAGTCGGACTAAACATTTAACTATGCACACTATTCACTAATGTTAAGCGTGCATGTAGGCGTGCATGTTGAATCCGTTTAATCCAGTGGTAGTTTTGGAATCAATTCAGACTAAAATTCAGCCACTGACTGATTTTAAGTCGTTTAGTCCGTTTAACCAGATTTGTCATTCCTAAGCTCGGATTTGAATAAGTCCACTCCGTTTAATTCGGGAAAGGGATGAGAAGGGAAAGGGATGAGAATCGTCACGTGTAGCTATAAATGTTGGCTTTAAAATAATTTGGTGCCGCGTTTTATATTCGAAGAATATCCTCAGCACTGTAAGAATGTCGAAACTAGTTTTATCCAAAAAGTAATTTAACTCTACTCGCAAAACGTGCTTGTTTAGAATTGAGCACCTTGAGCTTGAAGGATGCATGTCTTGTGCTGACAAAAGAAGTTTTTCTGAAGCTCATAATTTGCCACAGATGAGTCGAAAATGCTTCCAAGATAATTAAAAAGCCGGAAAAAATATCAAACTTTTGCACTAAATTTTACAGTGCGTTCTTGTAAGCTGCAATCCCCCAAAAGCCCCAAAAGTGTGCGTGTTTTGCCCCCGCTTGACTAGATTTGCTTGACTACTTTTCCATACATAGTAACGGGGTTAAAATTATCGGGAGGCCTCCCCAAGTTTTGGGAACCCTCCTCCCCTGATCGACCGAAAATAGCCTAAATTGTGCTACATTTTGTAAAATTTACCCAAAAAATGCCATTTTTACTAAATTTTCGGGACCCTCCCCCCGCCCCCTCGATTTTTGGGGTTCCCCCCACCCAGTGTATGGTTTGGTGCGTTTCAGTGGCGGCACAGCGATGGTGCTGTTTCAGCGACAGCTGTGGCTACAGTACTCTCTGCACGGCGTGTGCCTTGTGGGCGTGCTTGTGTGCGTGTACGCCCTTATGGTGGAGTTCGAGAAGGAACGCGACCCACTCTATCAGCCCGCCTGTGACATCAGTCCCGCTATCAGTTGCACCAGGGCACTCATGTCCAGGTGGGATGTCATACTCTTCTTGTTATGTACTCTTGGTAGCCCGGACTTGTGTAAGGAGTATTATGTACTCTTGGTATGACGGATATTTTGGCTACATGAAAATCAATACCTCGATTGCAACTTGCAACATGGGGCTTGCAACAGGCTGGGCCTTTCACTGCACGTGTAGGCCAAGATAGTTCTAGATCTTACGAAATTTGTGAAAAAAGAAACCAGTTTTGCATGGGGGTCTCGCCTTATTCATGTACACCCCCCTGTCGTCGATCCCAGATGGGCTTAGTTTTATAATGTTTTTATTCAGGTGGTCCCGTGGTCTGGGCATCGTGGGGCCTCTGCTGGGAGAGGACAGTCTGCTCAACCAACGGAATCCCATCTTTGGCCTTGCCGCTTACACTTTCCTCATATTTCTGGGTGAGCCAAGGTCCAGTCTTGTGGACAAAATAAATCCATTTGTCAGCTCAATCAGGCGTCAGTCAAAACGTTTATCGACGTTTTTTAAGATTATTTTGTCGACATTTTAGGCAAAAATGCAGTACGTTTGATTAAAAATATCAATTTATTTGATCAAATCCTCCGAATTAAAATTAGTAGTATCGCTTTGTGTTCAGGCATGCTGAGCAGTGCGTGGTCGGCGTGTCGTAAATCATGTTTAGTAAAACCACCTTTGTGCAATCCACCCTTAGTGTTCAATTTAATGTGTTCCGGCATGCTGTCAACTGACCTAAGACCACGCTTAACGAATCAGGGAATAATATATATTCGTAATGAAATTATGTACAAATCATATGAAAGCTTATATTGCTCCTGCCAACCCAGCAGTCCATCCTCATATGGTCGGTAAATGGGTACCACAATAACCTTGGAAGGTAACAGGGGTCCGTGTAGGGCATTATGCCTTGAGGGGCTGGCCCCTCCTCCACCGAAGTTAGTCACTCTTGAAATGGCACCCCTGACGCTCCAGGGCTTTGTAACGGGCATGAGCACCGCACCTAAGGGCGGACACGCCAGAGGATAGATATCTATCCGCGGGTTACCTTTACCATATGAAAGCGTACGTCAAACCAAGGTTTAGTAAAACCACCGCTGTGAAATGCACCCTCATTGTGTTTGAGGCATGCTGAGCAGTGCGTGGTCGGCGTGTGCCTACGTGTGGCTGTGCGTGGGCCTGAACCTGGGCTCGCTCTACCTGGCCTACGTCCTCTACGCCCACATCCAGTCCCTCTGCCTCGTCTGTCTGTCCACCTATCTGGTCAACGCGGTCTTGGCCTTGCTGGCCTATTGGCGATGGGGCCTACTGGTTGCCCTAGAAACCAAACGGAGATGACCACACTCACTGCAGGCTTAGGGTCGTTTCATACTTACAGAAGTTATGTCCGTTCAACCGGCAAAATGTGGAAATAATCACGCCACAAGCTGATCTTATACATTATACTTATACTACTAATACTTATACATTATACAGCTAGTGACGTGACTATTTCGTAATTTTGCCGGCTGTGAGGACATATGGACGGCTATAAGTATGAATTGAGACAAAGGGCCTATTCCATTACCGGATTAAACGGACTGGACTTATTTTAGGCCGAGGTTTTGGAATGACAAATCGGACTAAACGAGTTAAAATAAATCAGCGGTTAAAATAAATCAGCGGTTTAATTTTAGTCTGACCCCATTCCAAAACCACCACTGGACTAAACGGATTTAACATCTTAACATTAGCGTGCATAGTTAAGTCCGTTTAGTCCGACTAAAAAGCAGCGCACTAAAAGTTAAGTCCGTTTAATCTGGAGGTTTTGGAATGACATTTTTAAGCAAAATTTTAAAACCGTTTAGTCCGATGATATTTAACCCTTTAATCCGGTAAAGGAATAGGCCCTTAGTGATCATACTGGCTGACTTTGCCCTTGGTTTATGCTTGGCCGTAACTTTGTCATTATAGTCTTGGCGCTTAGCTATTCCCAGACAACTTGTGGGTAAAGGTAGCGTCGGAGTTTGAAAACAAGGCTAAAATTAGTAGCTAATCATAGTTATATACAGCCTTAAAAACACTAAACCAGAATTAGAAACGTATGCGACATTATATGTGGCTGATCGATCGGATACACGGCTGTAAGTATGAATCGAACCTTAAGCCCGGTTCATACTTGTCCTTAAGGACACAGGGACAAGGACAAATTTCGGTCAGCTGCTGTGAAAAATTGACAAACACGTTGGAGCTAATTATTTGTATATGGTGTAGCAGTGACTTCAAATATCGTCATGCAAAAAATTGGCATATTTGAATGGGCAGTTTTGCAGAAATCGCTTATCGACAAAACGATAGGGACAGGGACAAAGACAAGTATCAACCGGGCTTTAGCCAGCCGTTGGTTAACTGTAAGTTGTGGTTTTGTCAAAGTGCCATGTATCTTTTAAAATGTGTGATATTGTTTGTATACTGATTACTGATTTATGCTTGCCAAGTGCCTTCAACGTTCAACGTCTTGCAACGGCCACATGTGAACAAAATGACCCAGCTTTGATGAAACAGGGCTGTAGGTATGAACAGGCAGTAATTACAAGACGTTTCGGTTAGGACACTCTACACAGCATATATACTGCTGCAGCTGTCAGCTAAAATAGTCTTTACCATACGTGGAAAAGCAGCACACTCTGGGCAGGGGGTGGTACGCGGAGCAACTTTACCGCATGTTGTGCCTTCGTGAGCCACCATTTTTGCTTCGCCAGCCATGAGCCACCGATTTTATCGTCGTGAGCTGCATTCCAAACATTGTGGCATTGTGGGGGGTAAACTTCTCTTTTGTGGGGGGGGGGGCGAGAAAACCCCTCAACGCCCATGTATGCTTGTCTTGTCTTGTCTTTGCACCACACACCCGTCGCTCCGGGGAGGGGGTGGGCAGCGGCGGGTCAGCTGTAGCAGCGATCCGCCCAATCTTGTGAGGAACTTGAGCAGGCTCTTCGCAGGTTTTCGCAGTAGCTCGTCTAGGTCAGGCTTTGAGGACCCCCTTATAAGGCATCTTTCTCGTGGACTAGCCGGGCAGTCTGTGAGCATGTGCAATATCTGGCATGGCAGTCTGCCCATGTATGCTCCTTGCGTGTCTTGAACCTGTGATATTGTTGTTTTGCGGCCTTTATAATAAACTCGTTTTCAATTGTTGTTTGTGATATTGTGATATTGAGTACAGTTGATGAGTAAACAATACAGTCATTTTTTGTCTTGATTCACTGCTCTTGAACCATCGCTGTGTCTGTCGTACATTGCTACTATCCGTATGTTTCAATCGTATTTTACTTATTATTTTTAGCAAACGTCGTTACTCTGCTACAAGTATGCAAATTATATAGAAGTACACAATTATTTAATACACAAACGATGTTTGGGGTCTTTTTCGTTACTTCTTGCTTCTCCCCCGTCCGGAATTGTAGATTCACTGGACACTGAACAAATCTTTATAGTAGACCAATGGACTCCCCTTGACCTCAGAACTTTAAAAATCTTTGTGAAACATTAACATTTTAGAAAATTTTTTCCCTGGTCCAATTGCCAGAAAATTGTTTGACTGCATCTAGAGAAGTGACTAATCCTGTACTTTAAAAAATTTGGCGATTTGAATTTGAATTTATCATTTTTATAAAACTTCGAAGAGAGTCTCCCATATTTTCTGGTTTTGGACCACTAAAATTTAAAAATCTAAATTTTAAATTTATTTTAAAAATTGAATTTTTTTGAAGCCCTGAGGTCAATGAGAGTATTATTTCTAAAATTTTAAAAGTCTAATAAATTTGAAATTCCGGACGCGGGTAAATAACGGCAAAGGTCTCAAACGAAACCCCTCATTCTCTCCGGAGGGATCTTTGGTTCTCAGTGCTCTCACGCAAACATATTCCATGGAATGCATAAAGGCAGTCGTTAGCTCAGTTATGCTAAACGCAGTCTAAGGGCAGTGTGAAAATAGAATGCGCCCACTCATGCGCCATGGTGTACGCCATGCAATGCGCCATGGAGCAAAATGCGCCGTCGTGTGAATAGGCCTTTAGACTGGCTTTGCATTCCACCCATTGTGTCCGATGCTTGGCATAGGCAAATTTTTACGCCGTGGCTGATGCAAGTATTCTCTCCTTTCAACTAAGCTCAATACGTGCGAGTATGCCTGTGCGAAGGACACTCAAATATCAACTCAAATGCGAATTTAGGCGTAGGCATAGTCCCTGAGTTAGTATCAAGCTTAGTTCGGGCTTAGGCGTAGTAGTATAATTTTGAAATTTATATGTTTATGTGATGAGCCTTGCTGTAACTACTACGTGACGCAAGTATGATCCTGGCTTGAGAATTTCCAGTTGGCCTGGGCCCTGTTGCTCAACTTGACAAGCCATGAAGCTGGCGGTGTGTGATCGATCTTTGGGTCAGGCTATGATCTCGCTCAAGCGCTCCGTCTACGATCTGCTTCAGGCTCAGTCTGTTCCGATCAACCTGCGCTCCTGGGTCGATGAGGTATGCTATCATACATGCATGAAGGGGGATGGAGGACCCCCCAGATTGAGGGGCCGGGGTAGGGTCCCGATAATTTGGGCAACGTTTTGTAAAAAATTTACAAAACTTTTTTTGGAAAATTTTACAAAATTTCACCAAATATAGGTTATTTTTGCTTGATTCAGGGGGGAGGGTCCTTAAAATGTTGCCGGAGAGGCCCCCCCCCGAAATTTTAACCCGTCACATGTATGCTATTGCTAGCTATTATTGTTCCCCTGCCCCAGAAAGTCTACACAATGAGATGCCAACCAGCAGTCCAGATGTCCACAGCGCGTGCCAACCTAGCAGTTTATCGCCATGCGGTCGGTTAATAGGTACCACAGCTGTATGTGGGAAGGTAACAGGAGTCCGTGTTGGGTGGATCTTGAGGGGCTGCTCCCCTCCTCAAGGTATGTGGTCACTCTTGAAATGGCACCTCGGACGCTCCAGGGCCGAGCAATGGAGATAGAACCGCACCCCAAGGCCGGATCAGCCAGTGCGCTACGTCCAGGGGTTACCTTTCATGTCTGCTGAAAGAAAATAGACCCGATAGGTACTGAAAGGAACTGCTGACCGCTTAACATTGGCCCGGTAGCTGACATAATTAGAACGCTGGTCTACAGATCCAAAGATGGGTGGTTCAAATCCTCTCTGGTTCATTCTGATGCTGATGCTGTCTTTATTTCAGCAAGAAGCTCTCTCTCTTTGCAAAGCCGTTTTAGTGGTTTGGTTTCAGTTATTCGAGTACAATGTTGGCGGTGGCAAAAACATGCGGGCAAAGCTATTGGTGCTGACCCAACAGGCTCTCTCGCCTCCCGGCGCCGAAGCGACACCCCAGGTCTACCGACTAGCCTGTACTATGGAGATGGTACGTCTGACTGTGGGGAGTAATTTAGCCTGCTTCATTCTTGTTCTTGTCGTTATCACTGTCCTTTGTCTCTAAGCAATAATTATAGAAAAACTGCTCGGCCTAATTGGGCTATCTTATGGCATGAACCACATTACGGTTAAGTACAGTGCTCATGCAAAAATGTGACTAAAACGGCTGCGTCAGTTTTGACAACAGTTGACCTAAATTTGTCCTTGTCCCTGTCCCTATTTTTTAAGGATAAGACATGTGGCATTTTTTCGGGGGGATGGGAGCTGTCTGTGAAGGGGCGCCCCTCCATTTTGGATAGAGTGAACCCCTTAACCCAAAAATTTCAACAAAAACTTCGTTATGAGAACTTATTGGTCGCAGCTGCCTAGTATGTCTCTTTCTTGTGCTGTTTTGTCCTTTTGCGGGCAATTTAGTATCAGTGAAGCTTTAATTATATACGTACAAAAGTCCGTGTTTTCGCTTATAAATTAATTGTGTTTGGTGCGCGCCCCTTGTAAATTTTGCTAGGTCATTGTAGTGTTGTTGTGATTGCAGCTGCAAGGCGCGCTGTTGATGGCTGATGACGTGATGGATGGATCGAGCACTCGACGAGGGAAACCCTGCTGGCACACCAAAGTAGTCCACTTGCACATTGTTGTGCTAGAGGGGTCTAGAGTTAGAGGGGGGTCTGTCTGAGCGGATATTCAAGATCATCCCAACATGAGTGACTGCAAATACTCTTTTTTAAAAACGGTGTTTTTTCTTTTTTCGGATCCTCCTTTCCGGACCATTATTTCGAGGGGGGGTTTCCAATAGTCTCCCTGAGACATTTTTGCCATATAACCACTCTACCGAATTTTTCACGGCAGCTAGCTTGAAATTTTCCCTGTAATGTCCCCTTCAAAACAAGTTTCAACCGGGCTGAGGCATAAAACCGTGCCATCAGTAATGCCTGATGACCATACGTGCAATCATACATGTATAAGGGGGTGGGGGACTGCCTCTCCCTCCCCCCAAATCGAGGAGCCGAAAGGAAGGGTCCCCAAAATTTGGGCAAAATTTAAAAAAAGGCCCTTTTTGGAGAAATTTTTACAAAATTTTGCCAATTTTAGGGTATTTTTGGTCAATCCGCGGGGGGGGGGGAGAGTCCCCAAAATTTGGACGGATAGGCCCCCCCCAAAATTTTGACCTCGTTACATGTATGCGTGCAACAGGGTCAAAATGTTTTTTTGGGGGTCCTCTCTGGCCAAGTTTTGAGGTACCCTAGCATCAAGAGTACATAATAGCGTCTCACTCTATATAGAAGAAGAGTGAGCCACTCTCCAGTCTGCCTGTGTTCTAGCACAGGCAGATGCGCTGGTCGTTTTTAGGCTACATGTTGACATTCTGTGCAACATGTGGCTGGCCAATCAGCGCGTAGATTCTCTGCGTAACACACTTTAGTATTTAATCGCTGATGCGTTGATAAGCATTAAGATAGGGATAAAAGCTTAATAACTCATTATTTATTCAAAGTCTGCTTGCAAAAACATTAAAAAAGGTTTGCAAATACCTGTAGGGATATTTTGGCAAACTTTCAGCGAAATTAATTCAGAAACTTTTGAGATATAAACTTTTCTCAATTTCTTAAAAGTTTGTCAATTAATTTCGCTGAAAGTTTGCCAAAATATCCCCAAAGGTGTATTTGCAAACCTTTTTTAATGTTTTCACAAGCAGACTATGAATAAATAATGAGTTATTAACCTTTATCCCTATCCCGTTTTATGATTGGAGCACGTGCACAGGCGTCTGCCAATCAGAGAATAGGAGCTCGCTTCTGATTGGCCTGCCACATGTTGCACAGAATGTCAACATGTAGCCTGAAATGGACCAGCGCATCTGCCTGTGCTAGAACACAGGCAGGCTGGAGAGTGTCTCACTCTTCTTCTATATAGAGTGAGACGCTATTATGTACTCTTGCTAGCATGGAGCCGTTTTAAGGATTACTCGTTCTTACAATGTATCAGGCCTTTAGGATGTGAGGGCCCAAGGTTTTTTTTTGTGTCCAGCCAGACACAATTTTTTCTTGCGGGACGCTATTTTTTCTGCCGGACACAACTTGGACACAACTCTCGATTAACCGCTGACAATCCGTTTTCATCTAACATGGCGATGAAATGCTTGGTTGCGTCCGAAAAAAGTTTCGGACACGTCTCCAATTGACTAAATTTGGACTAAAAATCAAAAATTTCCCCAATTTTTTTCTGGGGGCTGCCGCCCCCACACCCCCGCAACCATCATAGGTGAATTCTGTGTTTCACTTACTAGCGCGGCTAAAACTTTTCGCTGCACCCGCTTGGCAAATTTGTGGGTACGCCACTGCATATTTGGTTTTACTTTGTGAAAGATGAAACCAAAGAACATGCATGTAGAGATATGTGGGGGCGACAGCCCCCAGAAAAAATTGAGAAATTTATGATTTTTACGCCGAATTTGGCTAATTCGAGATGTAAACGTAGGGGAAAGTTTTTCTGTTCGCCCATAAAAACCAAAGGGGAGGGACCCTTGAGTCATATTTCAGTTGGAAAAAATTTCGTGGGGGGCGGCTTATTATTATTAATATATATTATATACTTGACTCGAACGGCCGAACTGGTACCCAGACACAGTCGACGCTTACGGGACACAAATTTTTTTCGCCGGACACAACTTGGACACACCTTCCGTTTTCAAAAAAAACTCTGATGTGAGCGTGTTGTTGTGTTTTTTGGCCGATATTGGTCTGCGTGCGATCAACGATGTGCTGCTGCTGTCCCAGGCCGTCCCACTGTTGCTCTCCCAGGACTGGCCCGACGCTGCCCTCAGCCAACAGCTCATGCACACCTACAATCAGGTGACCATAGGAGTTCATTGGCAATGGACTAGCAAGTCGGATACTAGTACTTGTCCTTTTGTCTCTAAGCATGTGCAGAAAAATTTGATGGAAGTAGGTCGTCGTAGGGCACAAACCACACCGGGCCACAACTAGTCGTAAAGACTGTTGCTGAAGCATGCATTACAAGTCTTACAATCACAGCTGTACATGGGGGGGTCTGGGGGGGGGCAAGCCCCCCCCCAGGTTTGAGATGCCGGGACAAGCCACCCTTCAGATTTGACCCACTGGGACAAGCCCCCCTCCTAATGCTGAAAGAAAGGTGCACAAACCCTCAAAAATTGCTCCAGATTTCCGTAAATTGCTTCAAAAATGAGCAAAAAATGAAAAATTTTTTAAAAGTAGCCATTTTTTGCCGAAAATTTCCAATTTTTGGCCAAATTCTAAATTTTTGCGTTTTTGTCAGCTCAAGCCACCTAAAAGTCGGGACAAGCCCCCCCCCATAAAATTTCAAAAATCCTGGGACAAGCCCCCCCCCAGACCGAGACCCCGTGTACATGTATGCTTACAATTAAAATTCGTGTCCTCGAAATTGCAGACTTACTGGTCTCTAGTCTCTGCAGCCATTGTTAAGAAAGAGAGGGCGGGATTTTTATTTTACAGCTGCAGTATTAGAGTGACTCAAGGAGGATTCGAACCACTCGTCTCCGGATCGGCATACCAGCGCTTTACCAGTTGAGCTACATGGCGAATGCTAAGTTGGTCGTCGTTAATCCCTTTAAGTTTAAGTGCCTAACGGGCATTTCTTACGTCACACCATGATCTGTTTGGGTCTTGGGAGTTTGGGACTTAAGCATGGTGTGAAGAGGAGGTCGTTTTATTTCAGACATACTTGCGGACAATCCTGGGACAGCATCTAGATATGACGGCGGCTGGCCGGCCTGAGATATTCTCCGCAGATCTCTACGCTCACATTGTGCTCCACAAAACATCCTATTATACCTTCTACTTGCCGCTCAAGATGGGATATCTCATCGTTAGTTTCTTGGGTGTCACGATTAGAATGACTAAGAGTACATGATTCAATGATTGTATCTTATTTTTTTGAAAATGAGTGAGCCATTGCTGTATCATGATGAGTTTATAACTGAGAAATAGGGCTTATCTATGACACGAGCTGTGGTGTAGTGGTTAGCATTCTTGACGTCGACGCGAGCGGCCCGGGTTCAATTCTAAGCGCCTCCTTTTCTTTATTGTTTGTGACTGTATTAGCGTGCTTGTTGCAGGCCAGTCCGGACTGGGACCCTCCACGGGCTGAGTCATTCCTGCTGCTGGCATCCAAACTCCTGGGTCACGCCTTCCAGTCCACAGTAAGTGGTTTTCCTCTCGAGAGTCTTGAATCGCTAGAGTTCCTTCGTTTATAAAATTTAGCGAGTCGGGTTTTCAAAGTTTTCCCAGGCCGGGCAGACGTCTCAAAAATGCGGTTCCGGTCGTGCTGGACCGCGAAGCGGAAAAATAGTCAATAAAATGAGGATTTGATTTTGATTTGACCATTGTATCCTGCAAGGTGTCAATTGTAGAGATGAGAAAAGCTTCCCATTTTTTGGGCCCCAAGCCCCCAACCGGGCCGACCCTGATAGCAATTTCGGTCGGTCGTTCTCGGCCCTGCTCAGTATTTTTACGGCCTGGCCTGGCCTACTTAAGATTAACTTACTGCCCGGCCCGGCTCTGATTCCAGTCACATGCTGACAGCTTGGCACGGTCTGGCTGGCCTAGTGTTTGTGACCGGCCTGAATTTTTGGCCGGCCGGCCAGTCAGAAACACCGGACGGCCGGCCGCACTCGACCGATCGACCAAATTAACAATGTGACAGGCTAAGTTAAGCCGAAATGACTCTTTAGATTTGGATGATTTTGTTTTTTATAAATTTTCTGCCGTACCGGCCGGCCGAACATCTTCGCCGGCCGGCCAGCGGCTTACGCGGCCGGTCATAAACACTAGTCCGGCCCTGCCGTTACGTTTTTCTCTACTTCATTCGGGAACACAATGTGTGTGCGTGTGTGTGTGCACTGCAGGACGACTATCTGGACTGTTTCGGCGAGCCCAGCGTGACCGGCAAGGTGGGCACGGACATCGCGGAGGGAAAGTGCACCTGGCTGGCCACCACCTGTCTCCCCTTGTGTGTGTGTGTGTGTGTGTGTGTGAGTGGGTGTGTGTGCACTGCAGGACGACTATCTGGACTGTTTCGGCGAGCCCAGCGTGACCGGCAAGGTGGGCACGGACATCGCGGAGGGAAAGTGCACCTGGCTGGCCACCACCTGTCTCGCCTCTCTCCCCGACCATCCCGCCAAGCAACAACTCCACAAAACATTCATGGTACAGTAATTGACTTTGAAAAAACATAGATGATCTGAGTTTTCATAGATTGATGCCCGCTTCCCACTGCAGGTTTAAGGTTTAAGGTTTAAGGTTTAAGGTTTAAGGTTTAAGGTTTAACGTAGAACATGAAGTGAGCATATTGTACATTCCCACTGCATAGGTTTAAGGTTTAAGGTTTAAGGTTTAACGATGTTGAAAAATTTCAACTTTTTGGTTTAAGGTTTAAGGATTCAGCCAATCAGCTACGAGCTGTAGGCGGAGCTTCTCCATTCAGTCAATCAGTTACGAGCTGTAGGCGGAGCTTGTATATTCTGTCAATCAGCTCCGAGCTGTGTGTAGGCGGAGCTTCTGCATCCAGCCAATGAATATACAACATTTAAATATCGTTAAACCTTAAACTGCCAGTGTGAATGAAACGTTAAACCTTAACCTTAAACCTTAAACCTGCAGTGGGAAGCGGGCATTAGGTGACATATGGCTTAAATTGAGGTGACTGTCGTGTGTAAGCGTGCACTGACACAGGATTTTTACCCCGCCCCCGCCCCACCACGCTATTTGCGCTGTACAGGCAAGCCCCCGGTATCCATAGCGCATATAGCACCTTCGATAGTGGGTGTTATAGCGCAAATAGTGCTAATAGCACTACCTACTTTTCAACGCTGTAGCGCTAGCGCACATAGCACCTTCGATACCAACAACGCAACTAGCACTCACGAAAAGTGCTGTAGCGAAATAGCGCTTATAGCAAATTCGATAGCACAAACAGCGGCTACATTTACTGGCGATATATTGCCAAAAGTGCTATAGCGCCTGTGTCGCTTACACGCGTTTGTTAACCGTAAATGGGTACATACAGTGACCAATTGTGTTAGCGTTGATTTCTATTGAATGTATATTTTCTATCAAAAAATTTTATTTCTCATTTTTTCAGGAAAACTTTGGCCAAAAAGATGAAAAAAGTCAGAAAAAGGTGAAGGAAGTTTACAATGAATTGGGCTTGAAGGAACTGTTTTCCACAGAACAGTCTCTAATGGAAGCCGAAATGAAGAATTGTCTCAGAGAATGCCCCAGTGAGGCTTTGACTACAGTTTTGACTCTCTTTTTTGATGCCTCTATGCGAAGAAATAAATAATTTATACAGCTTGCGTTGTTTTTTCAAGTTGAACCACCAACCTTCCAATTAAGAATCGGACGCTCTACCAACTGAACTAACCGGCCACATACAAAAGTCGATGCCAAGCGGACTCAACTAAAATGTAAAACGGAGCTCATTGTCGGTAACGCGAAAATTAGAGCTTCTATTTAGTACTTATTCGCAATAAAATTAAATTCAAAACGAGAATCTCATGTGATTAAGCACCGTGGGTGCTTACCATACATGGGCGTGGGGTGGGATTGGGGGGGATGCTCCCCCCCAGACAGGTCCGCTCCCCGCTCCCCCCCAGAATTTTTTAAAAGTAGCTCACGAAGGTAAATTGAGCGGCCGGGGAGCAAATTTGGTGGCTCACGAAGCAAAATTCTCCGGAAAAGTCGCTCCGCACCCCCCCCCCCCCGGTCGTCGGCTCCCCCCCCCAGATTTCCTTAGCTGCACATGTGTGGTGCTTACCATTTATCAACAAATTCCATGTTGCTAAAGGTGTGTCTCTTGAAAAAGTGATGGTGAGTATAGTTAGCGTGACCAATTATTTAACGGGTTACCTCAACTCGGTAACGTCGTACGTATGAAACTTATATTTAAGTAAGATTTTGATTTTCGTATTTTCACTTGTAGGTTTACGTACATTTTGAACAGATAATTTTGTTGGCAGCATCTTATATTTCCTGCGAAATGTGCAGTCATTTCTACATACATAATTTGTTGTAAGATAATAAAAACTACTTCACGTTTTTGCATAAACAACAACTTATTGTAAGCTAAAAACGCATTAAACTTTTGCATACACATTTTACAATAAGAAACTATCTGCTGCACAACAGGTTTTAGCTGACCTGCTGGTCAGCTTACTTGAACGTAATTTTTAATACTTACTGACGGTTTTGCCGCAGATTGGGCTTGTTTGTTTATATGTTTGTCTCAAATTTATATTGATTTTATAGTCGATATCGTGAGTTATTAGACAAAACAAGTTTTAATCTAATCCGTTTAATCCCGTTTAGGAATTGGCCTTAAGACTGTCAAATTTTAACAAACTGGGCCTACAAAGCTGTCTACCGGCTACCGGTTTGGGCGGGTCTCAGTTTAATACCAAGCAATGTTAAGTTCAACTAACGAGACTAATGAATACGCAAAAAGCTTTACTGGACAAGGAAAATATTTAAATGAAATGCGACACAACCGCACAGGACCACACAATCACTTCGGAACAGCAGAAGTACACAACGCACAAACACAGCACAAACGAACAACAAACAAATAGGGGAACCACCATAAACAATACCTACTTACGGTCAAGTATACTTTTAGATATCTGGTAGCTATTACTTATTTAGTACTTAGTATCTGGCAAAGTTGACAAAATCAGTTAAAGGCCTATAAGCCGATTTTAGAAACAAGAAGTTTTTCGATCCAACGGAGAAATTAAAATTAATTTCTGCATTAAAATGAGAGAAAAATCATGGATCACACACCATGCCATTTGAAATATTATTATGCATTATATATTATTATCACAAATAAACCATACCCTTTGGGTCACAAAATGGCCGGGTTCACAAGGTGTTCGACCGGTTCGTATTTCGTACTTGTCCGTATTTTCGTTCGCTGAAATGTCTGAGGGACTGTTTAACAAATTCGGAGTAACTGAATTAGATTAACTGAATTAACTGGAATAACTCAACAAAAAGATACCTTTTTCAAAGTTGACAGTTGCACCTCTGCCTTAATTGCGTGAACATGCGCATTCTTCGAAAGATACTCAAATCCTATGTCGAGTTATTGTAGTTCATTCACTAATGTAATCTCGTTAAGCCAAATTTGTGAACAGCCCCTAAGAGAAACAACTCAGAATTTAGAGACCGAGTCAAAGTTACCCAAGATTTGCTAGTTAGCTTTCGAATCAGTCTTCGAAGGGGTTTTAGTCAAACACCTTTTGTGAGTCCCAGCCGATAAAATACTTGACAATGCATACACAACTGGAAACTTATTACATACTGTCATATAGTACACGTCTGTCAATGGAAATGCTCCAACATAGAGAATGAAATTGGCATGGGAAGGACTAGAATTGACATGAAGACATACTCTCGTAATTCTGGACTATGGCTGACGTCACAGAAGTGGACTAAACGGACTGACAGCTGACGTATCCCACCAAACTTTCCCGTGAAGCTAGATACTTAAAGGGATTAACGACAGCTCAGCATTGGCCCAGTAGCTCAAATGGTTAGAACGCTGGTCTGCAGATCCAGAGATGGTGGCTCGAATCTCCCCTGGGTCATTCCAATGCTGATGCTGTTTTTCAGTAAGGTATCCTCTCTATTTCTTGACTATTTACTGCTACTATGCTCCGTCCGTTTAGAAACAGCTGTGAGCCACATACCTATGTTACAAATATATTAACTGTTCACATATCCTAATATTCACCCACAATAAATACAATGCCACAAAAATGACCTATTTTGCATTAAAAACATGATCTATTTCCGTTAAGTGACACCCATGTGATGTCTTAGTAATGGATAATCTAAACTTTAGATTACTTCATTCAAATAGGGAATTGAAATGTCTCTAGCGACCTAACTTACTGTTTTCAATTCCGCTCTAATATTCGATTCAATGCTAAGTTAATATTGATAATTAATATTTACACAAAAGTGAAAAAAGTTACAAAAAGAAGAGTCCTTCTCGTGTGACTAACAAATAAAATTGATATTGCACTAACCAAAAACAAGTAAATATAGCATAAATAGCTGCAGTACACAAAAAATGCACAAAAAACTTGTAAAGCAGACTGGAATGTAAAGAATGGAATGGACATGCAATACACACAAAACAGTACAGCGATTAATAATTAAAATTGTTAACCACTAATAAATCATAACACAATGATAATAACAACACAATATTTAAGACTACTTTGGTTTGCAGGGCAAAGGGCCAAAAACCCACCAAGTTTTTAAACTTTATATAACTTTATGTAGGTAACTTCAAACACTCAGAAAAAATGCTAGTATTTTAATATTTTTTATTCAGGACTAATAATTTAATTGTTGCATTAGACTACCTATTAGAGCCAATGTCTTTATAAACAAATTACACGACTCCTAAATTTGAAAAAAACGGTAAAATTCAAATGTACACAACATAACAATTATAGGAGTGCTACAGTTGTTTCACGGTGTTGGTGTCCGTGTCAAAAGTCCGTGACTGTTTCAACAGTGAGCTAACTCGCCCGTGAAAAATAGTCAGGCTCGAAAAGGATTCACTAGGCCAAAATAAGAAGTAAATTAGGAGACCAGGAGCGAAGAACAGAAAAAGAATTGAGGGGGAAAATATGGGACAAGTTCAACTAATGAATCTGACAGTAAAAAACATAGATTTCGACTTTCGACTGTCTTATTTTTGTAGTAGTTATTTCCGAAATAAGATATTATCTATTGCTGTTTTTAGTTATTTCATATTTCTTACTCTGCCTAGTGAGAATCGAAGAAAGCGGCATAAATGTTCGTTGTCCGCAATAGACGAATCACTACAGCCACGAGTACATAATAGGAAGAGTATGACACTTCCTATTATGCCTTGGGGCTTGCGTCCAATGCGGAGTGCAAAACCTTTTTGTACGGGTACCCCCCCTCAGTTCAAGACTATGTACGATTCTGAGGGAGAGGTACATACGGGGCCACGGTGGGGGGGGTATGGACACGGACAGGGACTGAGAAACGGACCCAGACACGGACAAGCAACAAGAGTACATAATAGGTATAGTATGACACGCTTCCTATTATGCCACTTATTATGTACTCTTGGTAGCCCAGACTATACGGGTTCGTCGTCGTCGTCGTTGGGCTCCTGCTTGAGGTATGCCTCCAGGTCCTTTGCCACGTCCTCCATGCGGATGTTGTCCTCTGGCCCCAGGTACTCGAACAGCAGCTTGTTCTTGCGCTCCTTGTGGCGCACCGTCGGGAAGCACTTGGTCAGCAGGTGGTTCCACGCTGCCTCAAGGGTCGGGCACCTAAACATAGCACAATACATAAGTATATATATCACCGTGTCGCCTCACTATACGGGTTTCAGGATTTTCAAGAGCAAAAACTGCCTGAGAAGCAAAGGGACCCTATCCACTGAACATGGTTCCCAGTGCCAGAAGAATACCCTGTAGACAGGATGACAAAATTACCCGCTATACCTATCATGTGACGTCCATTGGGGCAATCTACTTGATATCATCAAGAGTAGGAGGATCCTATACTCATACTCTTGATATCGCTTTCTTATCATTCACCAACGCATCAGCGATTATACCTGTACTAAAGCGTGTTGCACGCAGACATACCAACGTAGTCCGTTCAGCCGCAAACTGCGAGACTATCACGCTACAATCTGATCTTATGCCGTATTACCTGGTCATGTGCCGGCTGACCGGAGTTAGTGTTTGTGACCGGTCGCGTAAGCCGCCGGCCTGCGCCGTCCGGCGAACATGTTCGGCCGGCCGACTTGTCAGAAATTTAAAAAAACAAATTCATCCAAATCCATAGTGTAATTTAGACTTAATTTATCCTGTCACACTGTTATGATTGCGATTTTATCCGGCCAGCCGAAAATTCCGGCCGGTCACAAACACTAACCGGAGCAACGACCGGATGGATCTAGTGCGTACTTGTTGTCCATGGGCGTGCTGCCGACCATGCCGTGCTTGGCGGACATGTGGTTGCGGACGTGGGCTGCCTCGGAGCTGGCATAGGCGCAGATGCGGCACTTGAATTGCTTGCGGTAGCAGTGGCGTTTGGCGTGGTTCAGCAGGGACTGCCGGGGGTAGCTGACGATCTTACGCTGGCACAGTTGGCACTCCAGCAGGTTGGCCCGGCCGCGGCGACCTCTGCCGCCCGAGCTGGGGGGGTGGGCCGGGGGCGGGGCCAGGCCAAGCGTGGACAGAGACAGACTGGCGCCAGTGGGCGAGATGGGGATGCTGGTGATGCTGAGCGAGTAGCTGGGCGGACTGCCCCCCTCGTCCACGCTCGACTCCCCCTCCCCCTCCGCCTCCCCTTCCCCCCTCTCCGACCCCCCGTCCTCCGATCCAGCGGGGGTGCCGTCCGTCATGCTGGCCAGGTCGCCCCCGCTGTCATCCTGGGAACTGCCGTTCTGCTCCACAGCTAGACCGGGCGGCGCCGGACTCTTGGCACTGAGCGGGTCCGGGAAGCACTGGGCCAGGGCCTGTTCTACCATCTGCTGCAGGTCACGTGTGAGGATCTCGGCTCCGGCCTGGCTGCATGGCTTGCACTCTTGCACGTGTCTGGTGGCGGTGGGGAGGTCTACGGCGGAGAAAGGGCACTGGGAACAGCTGTAGGGGATGTACTTGAGGTGCAGCTTGTGCACGTGACGCACCCGGGCCTTCCAGTCGATCAGCTGACCGCACTCCATGCAAGGAACCTGAACACAAATATCAGTATATAGCTTCTGCAGCACAAGGAACTGGTATCTACGTCAACACAGCACGGAATGTGACCTCGAAACCTATGAGAAACTAAGAATAGTATCTAGAGTCTTATTTTCTAGTCAAGACAGCCTCTCTAGTCTACTAATGATAGTGACCGCCTACTGTAGCGAGACAGCTACGGCTGTGAATTAAAATTAATTGTTTAAATAAATTATCCTTAATTTTCAAACAGCTTTTGAATTCTTCCCTCTGTTAATATGTCGTTAAAATTCAAATCAGACCTGCTGTATCTAAAATCTGACAAAAATTGATTGCACCACTAGAGAAAACCAAACATGATTTCATTACGAAAGGAATAGATTTTGACTATCAAGAGTACAGCAAGTAGTCGCAGAAGTCATGCCACTAAAATAAGGAAGTGACGCAGTTTTCTGTCAGACTTTAGTGGAGCCAAAGCAGTATTTTGGTGTTTTAACAGGTCGTAATCAGTCAATGGCTAACCAACCAGTCGACTGCTGTGGTCCTCCTTGGCCAGCAGAGTGGCGGTGGCCAGCGGGGCGGTCCAGACGGCGGCGGGGACAGAAGTCCCGTTGGCGTCCGGGGAGGAGTCCCGGGCCGGGGTGCTGCAGCCCGCCCTGGCGCCCGCCCCCGCCCCAGAGCCGATGCTGGTGGTGCTGACAAAGTCCGGGAAGCACTGCTGTAGCAAGTCCTCCCAGCTCGACTGCAGCTGCGGCGTCCAGCGGTCGATCGGGGGCACCTCGTTGTCGCCGTGGTTGTGCAGCATGTGCAGGCGGACCTACAGTAACCGACAGTAAACCAATAGTACAGTAACCCACAGTAAACACTACAGTAACCCACAGTAAATATTACAGTAACCCACAGTAAACAATACAGTAACCCACAGTAAATATTACAGTAACCCACAGTGAGGCGAACCTACAGTAACCCACAGTAAACCTTACAGTAACCCACAGTGAGTGCAGGCGAACCTACAGTATCTCCCAACCTAACTCAAAGTGTGTGCAGGAAAATTCAGGCTACAGTGTGTACTGTGTACACTGTACAGGCGGATCTACAGTAATCGACAGTAAACCGTAACAGTAACCCACTGCAGGCGTACCTAGTATACACTCTACAGTAATCCGCAGTCTATTCCGGAAAACCTACACTACACTCTACAGTAGCCCAAAGTGTGTGCAGGCGAACCTAAGCTAGAGTTACCCTAAGTGTGTGCAGGCGAACCTACAGTAACCCACCGTGTGTGAAAAACTGTGACCTACAGTAACCCACAGTGCCTGTAAGATCAGCTTTTGGCTTGATCAGTGTAGTCAGTAGTAGTGTACCTTAGCGGTTTCGTTGTGCTGATAGGAGCAGTGCGGGCACTGGTACTGTTTGAGGGTGGCGTGTCGTTTGACGTGGTTGATGAGGTTGGTGGACCGGTTGGACATGATGGGGTTGTTGCAGAGCTTGCAGCGGACGTAGCTCACCTCGTCCCCGCCCAGCCCCCCGTTCCCCGTCACCACGTTCACGCCCATGTTGGCGCCACGCTGACGCACTAGGGCCACCTCACCGTTGCTGCTGCTGCTGCTGCCTGAAAATATATATTATGAGTTATGACATAGGCAGGGACAAACACTAGGGGGGAGTGGTGTATTTTTGGTTGGTGGTGATCATGAGGGGGGGTTGTCCCCAAAATTAACCGAAGAGGCTCCCCGAAAAGTATGACACAGGCAAGGGTAGGGGCAAGGGCATAAAGGAAGGGGGTAGTGTATTTTCAGTGGGGTTGGTGTCCCCAAAACATAACTGGAGAGGCTCCTCTAAAATATTGACCCGTTACTTCTATGAGTACGGGTGTCTAGCATATTGCGCAGTGCGCACATAATTGTAGTGCAAACTGGGATTTGGAATTCTGACCTTTTGTTTCTGCTTTGGTACTTTACCTGGTTAATTGGTTTCCCGGGCCAGCGCGAAGCCTAGTCTAACTACATTGTGTACTAATGTGATTCAAGTTCGTTCCAGTATCAACATTTTTTGGTCAGAATTTAGCAGAGTCTACTGTTTGCTAACCCGCTTGGCAGACTTCATTAATAGTGGTATTGAGTCCGGGGGAGGGCGAGGCAGGGGGCTGGGCGGCTGGGGCGGAGAGGGCGAGGGGGGGCGGGGGCAGGGGCAGTCTGCGGGGGGCCAGGACGGGCAGACTGCTCAGGGGGTCTGTCTGGGCGGTGGCGTCGGAGGTGGGGGGGTCCAGGGCGGGGGGCGCGGGGAAGTGGGACGTAAAGGACACGTCCGTATAGCCGTTGTCCAGCAGAAGACGCAGTAGGGCGCACACGTCGTCCTGGCCTCGCAGTTTCACCACCGCGTGGCTGGGATACGTCTGCTGCTGAAAGCACACAATACAGGCATTACCAAGAGTACCTACATAATAGGATAATTCTATTATGCACTCTTGGTCATACCTACTTACTGTCAAGAGTACATAACAGGATAATCCTACTACATACCAAGAGCACATAATCCTATAATGTACTCTTGATACTGTGCATAGCAGTGTGGGCGGATGCTTAACATGGATTAAACGGACAAGATTAACCATTAACTCGTAAAACAGTCTATGATGCTAACCATTTTTCGCTGTACAGTCTTATAACGCCCAGATTATATACCCAAACTTTTGTAAACCTACATATGTACCTACCTCAAGTTTGAGGAGATACACTATCAGCTAAAGAAATTTTAATCTAGTCCGCTAAATCCATTTTAGAAATTGGCCCTAAGAGTACATAATCAATGGCAACAGTATTACACTGTCCTTGCAGTCATTATCACTGGATTGCACCAAAATAGAATAGCTCGAGAATAGGAATAGCTCGAGAATAGCTCGAGCATAAATTAATTTTTCATTGAACCAACATTAACCCTTTCATGCCTGGACGGGCCATGTGGCACCAACGGTATGAATAGCCTACCCTATCCGGGTTTATAAAACTTGTGCAGTTTGTTCCAAGCAGCTAATCCTCAAACTTTTTTTTTACCAATCGTAGATCTTTGTATTCAGCAGCCAAATTTTACTTCTACTGCGATACAACAAAACCTATGCTTAGTTAAGCAATGTGAAAATTTGACTTTTTTTCATCCCAAAAGTAGTATTTATTTTATGGCCACATTATGGTAATTAATCGCAACTCTGGCAGCGAGCTTTTTGTGCATCAGATACAGCGGATATTGTAGTTTATTTCTGGTATTCAACTATGGAAAGCGCACGGTTGCTGTGTTAATACTCTAGGGTGAGGTACATATTATGCCTGAGCGATGGCGCAAATTTTCACAAACTTTCACCTTTGAGCGCTTATAACTCAAAAACGGTGCGTCCTAGACCCTTAATCGACTGCTTATGTTTTGTTCACCATTCATTTCTCTGTCGAATGGCGGTTTCGCGATCTCTCTACGACGCACGTAGCTCGAGCAATGGCCAAAAAACTAGAGGGTTTCAGAGTCCAGCTGCCTTTGCAGGGAAAGTCCCGGCATGAAAGGGTTAAGCTCAAGAAAAGTTATTCTCGAAGTTATGGAATAGCTCAGGAATAGCTGAAGAATAGCTCGGGAATAGCTAAAGAATAGCAAACATTATTGCACTAACCAAAGTTATAGATTAGCTTATTCTCCAGCTATTCTCCTACAAAGTTCAAGTTATTCCTTATCTAGACCAGGAATAGCTGAAGAATAGCCAAATAACTTTTAGAAAATATTTCCATATTATAAATTTTCAACATATTTATACATATTTAGCTTCTGCATTATTTATTTAGTGTAAAAACAGTTGAAGAAAAATTGTTGAAAATACTCCCTTTTGGGTTTCGTACGTAATCAGGTTACTGACTTGAGTCAAATCGACGCGGCTTCGGTGAGCGGACGAGAAACGAATTTGCTTCCGCAATCAGTTGGTAGGCGGGGCTTATTTAGATTTATTCTCGAGTTTAATAGGCTGTCTGCGAGGATTTAAGGTGGTAGTTTCGTATGTGCAGCTTTTTTTGATGAGCTGTTACTCGGTTGTCTTAGAAGCTATTTATTAGCGGTTTTTTGCATTTTAATGAACAAAAATGGTACCGTAAGCTCATGTATTTGTTTTGTTGACAATTTTGACAGTTTACCCAAAAAACGCTGTGAAATATCTCAAATTTTGTATTTTTTCATGTTTTTGCGCTATGTTTAATTATAGAAAGAATATGACTTGATAAAGTTTAATTCCAATTTAGTCTAAATTCGCTGGTAGGTGTCTCAATACATGCATAGTTTCATTTGAATATGTTTTCAAATTGCTTCAGTACTTTAAATCTAAGCTTCAAAACAGAACTTTTTTGAATTTCGTAAAACTTTAAGGCTTGAGAAAACAAAAAGTACAATGCCTATCAATAATTGCAAAAAAAGGAAGCTAGACATTTTAGTTTTCTTCATTTTGGTTAAATAATATTAATACTAGACAAGAAAAATGCCC
>JASANF010020339.1:0-20359 GCA_030248245.1 Trissonchulus sp. WLG1_4 | reverse complement strand
TAATGTCCATCATTTTTTGTGCAAACTAGACCCAACGCTGAAATCCTAAGTTGACATCGTCATTAACTAGACGAACTAACTTGTATGACATTCCAGTGTGAATGGCTGGAGACCTGCGTGGGTCCGCGGCTGGCGGCAGGGGGACTGACCAGGATGTGATCGTCGCTCAGCAACACAACACTTCCGCTCAGACTCTGCAACATAATAAAAACTCCAAGCTCTACCCATTTTTTTCGTTTAGTAACAAAATTCCGGACATGAACGAATGTTACGGATAACCATCTAGACATGATCAACTACGGACACTTCCGGAATAGTATGAACTATCTGACCGAAAATGGCTGAACCCACACATAAAACATCTGGCGCGACTTTTTCACTACTCTCTACTCTTGATGCTTGCAATTAGTTTTTTCGTATAGAGTATTTCTTTTTGTCTCAGCCTCAGGGTCCGGAAACCTGTTAGTCCGACTTCAGGCGTAACTCGCTTACATATTATTAGTTCTCAAGTAACACAGTTGCGCTGTCAGTATGAACGGCACGTTATTACAATTCTGTATTACAAGCTGTCCTCACCATTAAAGGATTGCCAATTGAAGCAGATCTATAGAAGGAAACACAAGCGAGCTGTGACTGACAGTGTGATTCCTTGCTGGTGCAGAACCAGAGGTCGCAGCCCTCCACGCCCCACTCCAGACTGATCACGTGATTCAGCTCTGGCTCAAGCCTGCAACAAAAACATTGTTTAAAAAAACTGTCAAGGAGTCACATAACTCACATTGGTATTTTTCACAGGATAAAGATTATGATGCCAGATTTTCAATATTTCAGCTAGACAAGTAGAATTCTATTGAATGTGAAAGACAAGTCTTTCATCTAAGCTATTCTTTTCACTACTGACATACTAAATAAAGCTCGAGACAGGAAACCCAAAAACGAAACTGAACAAATGGCACAATACTTTTAATTTTAAACCTTACAAATCAATATTGACGTTATAAACATCATCACTCTGTCAGACCATTATAATTACGCGAATCGTCACTATTATCGTTATCACCCATCAATCAAAAGTACAATATATTCTGATATTTTCCGTCTCGACCAAACATACAGCTGTAAACCCTCTTACCTGGTGATTTCATTTAATGATGACCACTGAAGTGAGCCAAAAGCCGTGTAGACGCTCAGTCCCCGGGTTTCACAGGAAACGGCCATTACAGTGCCACAGGGCGACCAACGAATACATTTGATGCCACCAACTAAGGATGAGCTTTCTGTAAATATACAAAATCTTTAACGTTTAAAATAACGTTCAACATCAACACGCGTTCAAAATGTGAAACAGAGTACAACTTCTGTGATGTTCTCTTTCACTTTGACTACAACAAGGTGTTTAGATTATTTTCCTGTAAAAAAAGCACGTAGCTTCTGTTCGGTTATCATTTTCTATTCTGAAGGAACATAGTCTAACGTTGTATGTCCAAGCGTCTTTGTGCGTTAGCTAATTAGAAAACAACCGGTCACTAAGTGAAAATTTACAACAACCTAGTAACCCAGTTACTCTTCACTCGTCTTCTATAATAAGCCAAAATTCTAAACTCTTAATGAAAGGGCTCAATTAACATGGATTTCGAAAAGTGTCAACCAATATATAACCGAAATATTACCCAGGGAAAACTCGGTGACCAAGTCGATGGAATACACCAGATTCAAGGCACCAGTTGATTCGTCCACCGTAAATGCCGTGATTTGAGCACTGAAACAACTCAGAGTATATAAACTGACAATTGCCGAGAAACCCCTAGCCTTGCTGAGATTAATCAAAGCTGAAAATGGTAAACTATTGAAAGCACTACGGAGACTTAATACTTATGTGAACCCCTAAAACAGATATTTTCAATCCTGTGAAGTATTTCAACAACAATTCATTCAACAGCTATTTCGGCTATCGGAGGGAAGTGGACGCGTTGGAAGGAAGGTAGACCAGGCTTTTATGCTTATTAAAAAGTATTTTTTACTTTTTTACTTTTTTTAATTTTTTCCTTTTTTGATTTTTAATTTTTCATTCATTCTGAAGGATGGCGCGACTACAGAAATTTCACGTATGCTCTAAGTCCTAATAATATTATGTTTTACCTTTACGGTCCGTAGGCGCTACTATACTATGTCCATTGAAAGGACCACTGGCACTCAAATTGAACGCGTTAACTAAAACTAACGCCTAATTAAAAACAACTACCTTTTGAGACCAAACAATAACAGTCGATTTTTGTGATTCACTGACGCGCACACAGCATCGCGAATTTGAGCCGCCCAAATAGCACGACTTGTACTTTGCTGCAATACAAACAGAAGTACCAATCATCTTCTAATTAAGTTGCACTAAATGCTATCTAACAAGCAAAGCCCAACGCAAAATGAGCCTGAAAATATCAAACCTTCATTTTTACTCAGTGAACCAAAACCTGCTGCGCAGTAGATAATCATTTGTACTAGGTAATATTGTAATCAACTTCCAGTTGCCGCTATTGTTTTCATGTATTCAATAGCATGTTCAGCATGACTAAAAGTCACAGTATAAGCACGAGCATAACCATGCTACTGAGAATAAAAAACCACTGATTTCGAGCCAGATGGAAAAATTGCCATACTAAACACGCCAATAAATGCAATAACATAATTAATCGCTGACATGTAGCTGCTACTTGCTGCGATTTACTTACATTGCTAACCATTCCAATTATTCATACATACGTTTGCGTCAACCGGTCGTCCACAAATCGCTGACAACTGCTCATCCTTACTAATATAAAATAATCAGCTGAGCTGATGATCCTTTTGAAAGCTCATATGCGTAAACATGTCGGTCCCGTATTTCGACTACGTAGCATCTCGTCTGTTTAATGGCCGGCAAAAATGACGACGTTACTTTTGTAGGGTGTATTGATAGTGCCATTTACAACCGTTGCAGGTAACACCAATGCCGTGTTTGCCATAACAGTGTATTGTGAGCCTATTTTTGTTAAGTAGTGGTCTAGTTTGTGACATCGTGTCGAAGATAAATTTTACTTTACTTTTATTCTGAATTACTGTTTGTGTGAAGTGTGAACTATGCAAAAGAGTGGACAAATGGAGACCATGCGAATAATGTGAGATATGCTTTTAAAGTGAGACCTGTGTGATTTCAGACTTGACTGCAAAATTACTATGAAAACAGACATACAAATTTTTTGCAAGTACTACTCTTGCATTGTGGGCGTGGCAAGACATTCTTTTGTAAAATATGCAAATGAGGTTCGAACTTTGTGTGTACTTCAGCCGTACATTACATGTTTACGTACGTAGGTAGTTACTAGTATGAAAATGATACGTACCTAGACAGACACATTTCAAACACACACTCATGTTCACTTGAAATCGCACAATTACACACATAAAAACACACAGACGCACACACAAGTCTCACTTAATCGCACGTTATTTTCCGTACACCTCATTCTAAAGAAGCCTGCTGCGCTGTGGCGCAGCAGGAAAAAGCTACCCCAAGTTCAAGTTGCTACTCCCATATTTCCAATAGTTATAGCAATTCCAATCTAATCTGAACCTACAGAAAACTCGGCTAACTAGTGACTAACCATTATCCGTATAATGCAATGCTGCAGAAGAGCTACTGACGGCAAGACGTCTCGCAACAGTAAACAGAAGCATAATCCGACAAAACTCAAGTCTGACTACGTCATACAGCTACGGCAGTATTTAGAAAATATGCCTTTTCGCAGTGCCATAATAATTAAGCCATAAAACGAACCTGTCGCCCCACAGGTGCCAGTCCGGTGGTGACCAAGGCCGCTCGCCCGTCGCTCAGCACCACTGCGAATCCACCCACGAACGGGGAATACGACAAATCACAAACCCACGTCTCCGGCGTCACATACTCTGCTGAAGTTGGAATATAGTCTAACTAACTACACTTATTCAATGAAATTCGCCTTAAATTTAGACGGGGGGTTTTTTGCGCAAAAACGTTCGCAATTGTGAAAAAAATTGATTGCGAAAAATTTTCAAACCTTTTCGCAAAATTGCGAAAAAATTTTGACGCAGCGGAGGTGAACTCGTAAGGTCTATGCGCTGATTCTTGTGGTTTAGTCGGAAAACATTTCCGATACGTCCCAATTGACCAATTTGCCTTAAAAATTGAAAAATTTCTGACTTTTTTGATCCCTTAAGCCCGGACTCTGCAACTTTGTTACTTGTTGTTTCTAGTGACTGTAAATGGGACACATTTCCTTCCATGTATAATCACAGCGACTGCATGTAACACGAATAGACAGTATAATAGGGGTCGGAGATGACATAATATTAAGAAACATTTCAAAATGTTAGCATTTTCAGCAGGGTTGGCAGTCTCGGTCTCGTAAAAAATCCGAGACTAGCCTGGTCTCGGTCTCGGTCTCGGTAGTAGAACCAAGACTTGCCATAGGGTGGTCTCGGTATTTCAGATAACAGTTAAAGCTTTGAAAATTTTGCAAGATAATTAAGATTTTTTTAAAATTTTAAGTTTCCGAGTAGAATGCGAGGCATAAAAAGGCAAACTGTCTGCCGCAGAAAGGGAATGTTAGCGACAAATTTTAGCTGACTTCATGTTTAAACTTTGTATCATACACAGTCTATTTTTATCACGTTGAATTTCTAGCTAAAGTTTGAGCTTATTACGTTGCCTATTGCCTGACTTATCTAAAACCTTTCAAGCATATATATTATTGTCAATAGTAGAATACTGACGATCATTTACCAAATACTGGTGCTACTATCAGAACTTCTGAAAATCTGAAGTTCTGATAGTAGCACCAGCACGGACGATTCTACGCTGGCACCGGAGTTAGGCTGCAAAAGTGCCAACCTTTGATCAGTATGCGCTACAAAATGCCTATGGTAAATCGCCCTGCTATGAAGTGTGCGAAACTTAAAAAAAATATCCAAAAGTTGTCAGCATAGCGGGAAAATTATCCTCTTCTCCAGTTGTAAATTACTCTCATGCATCCGTTCGTTACAATGTTAAGTTTGTCGTAACCGAATGGTCACTTTTTTCATACTTAATCACTCATTTTTTTCGTTTCAGAATACCTTAAGGTGTCTAAAATTCAAATTTTAAAATAGGTCCCCAAGGGCTGGTCTCGGTCCCGTAGGTTTCGTTTGGGTGGTCTCGATTGCCTGGTCTCGGTCTCGGTCTCGGTTGGGTTGCAAACCCGAGACTTGCCAACCCTGATTTTCAGGCCTAACTTCGTCATTGGCCGCCGCCGGGTTTAATGAAATTTCTTTACGGCTGACAATCGAATGTGAGAATTGTGAAAAATTCACAAAAATTCTCCATAAATTTTAATAAAATTCTCAAAATTGTTGCTTCTTGGCCAAAAAGGGTGAAAACTGCGTCAGTCTTAATCCTGTATAGGCGGAGCCATGTCTTATTGACATCTAAATGTAAAGTCTACTGCATTAAGCAACGAAAGTAAGTCTGCAACAAAAAATTTGATTTTGCGAAAAACTTTCAAGCTTTTCGCAAAATTGCGAAAATTTGCCAGCGAAAAAAACCCAGGACGGGACAAAACGCTGCTATGCGTAACAAATAAATGAGCTAGCTGAAGTAATATATATATGTACTACAAAAACAATGCAATCTTTGTATTCACCTTTTGACTGAAGTTGGTCGTAGTAGAAAGGCACACGTGATATGATAAGACTCTGATCCTCGGCCACCGATCCGTCCCACAGCAAACGACGCAGCCAGCCATCCTTCAAACACACGATGATTTCTTCCCGGTAACACAGTAATCTATAAAAGACAATACAATTTGTTTATGAAACTGAGTCCAAATTATGCATCCTGAAAAATACTACGTTATAGGTTACTTAATATGTATATACTTACCATCGTTACTTATTAGCACAGAATACACAGTTTGAGAAAATCAAATTAGTTCGAAAAGTTGCTTCAGAACCAACCTCCCACTTGGAACTTCCTTTCGTCCAAAGTATGCTTACCAATTGCTAAGAGCAAAAAAAGCGAGCAAACAACAAATATATACAACTTACTTAGTCGGTAATGTTGGCAAATACACAGCGAATGAGAGTTTCACACTGGCCGAGGAAAAGCACGTTTCCAAATGAAGCTCCGCACTTCTGCGTTGTAAATCAGGATTCCTTAAAAACAGCAATTCCACGCTGGATCTGCCCCTAATTACGCTATCAGATAAGGTAAAGGCAGTCTGATGGATTCAATCAAAATTCAATCAATTTTCGAAATAAAAATTTAAAATCAATCATTCTATCATGAAAAAATTTCCTGTTCTGCGTTCATTCATGATCAACCAAAGGTTAACCTAACTCATAAGCTTCACCTTGGGTTCACCTTGGGCGGTTCACCTTGGGCGCTGTCCAAGCCCAAAACTTTTACCTCTTAGTAGGGATGTACCGAAAATTCGGTATTCGGTATTCGGTTTTCGGCCGAAAAACGGGTATTCGGTATTCGGTACCGAAAAGTCATTTTTCGGCCAAATACCGAATAGTTAGGAAATCAAGGAAATTCCAAAGGAAGCAACGTTTAGAATAAGAACTCATTTTATTAATCCTTCACTTAGCACTACACTTCGACCTGAGATGTACACAAAAGACATGAAAACTGTATATGTGTTAGCTATTAACCTCTAATTAGCATTTGTGAGGCGTTTAGCACAACACATATTTGCGTGAATTGTTGATGGATGCTTATAAGTATCGTCAAAACACAAGAA
Organism: Trissonchulus sp. WLG1_4; assembly: GCA_030248245.1. Classification (NCBI taxonomy): domain Eukaryota; kingdom Metazoa; phylum Nematoda; class Enoplea; order Enoplida; family Ironidae; genus Trissonchulus; species Trissonchulus sp. WLG1_4. The sequence continues at coordinate 13,568 of JASANF010020339.1, read as the reverse complement.
AATTTGAAAATGCCAGTAAGCTCTGCAAAGTTTACAAGCAGTTTAATAACTGTCCCACTTCACTCCAAAACCAGCAAATGACCCTGAGACAGCCTGGGTGAAAAGGGACAAGCCTTCATGAAAGATAAAAGCAAGTTGCAGGGGTCTGGGGCTGATTGCAGCAGCCCCCAGAAACAAATGCAAATTTTTTTGATGGTTAGGGCGAATTTGGTCAGTTGGGGACGTATCGGACATTTTTTATTCATTGGTAGCTGAAAAAGTTTAGGCCAGCTGGCCTCGAGCCCAGAAACGCCAGCCCTATACTCAAAAACGTGAGTAGTTATATACATTACAATCCATTTTATTAGTGCAACAGTTAGGAGAAAGATGGTCGTTGTGGAGCACAGGACGACCCGAAAAGTTGAAAAAAGGGTTTTTCCCCGCACCACTATGTATCTACGTTGAAAAAAATGTGAGTTTGCATTTACCACCTACATGGAATCTGCGCCTATATTGTGTATATAGTTGTTACGCTCAAAGTTGCATGTTTCGGCATTGTTTCTGAAACTTTTTAGATGGGGGGTGTCCCGTTTTGCCCCAAAAAAGTCCCACTCCACCCCAATACATAGTATTTATATATTTATGTTATAGATTCATCTTTATAGATTTAAAAAATATATTTATCTATACGTAGTATTTTATTTTTCTGGATTTTTGAAATCTGAGAAAACTTTTCTCGACAAATGACAACTATTCGGTATTCGGTATTCGGTTTTCGGCCGAAAAAGAAAAACCGAATATTCGGTATTCGGTATTCGGTGAAATTTTTTTCGGTCCCATCCCTACCTCTTAGTAAAAGCATAAAAGTGGCTAGCAAAATATAAATAGACAGGGACAAACCGATAGAATCTTAGATAGTACTAAATAGTATATAAATATTATGTAACTTGTTTCAGCTGAAGACTAACTTGCTTTCTTTGTGCACATATACAGGCCGATTTGGCACAAATTCCACTTTGTAGAACAAAATATAACCCTTCGATGTCTGAAAGCAAAAACAAAAGATTCAACACATGTAGAATACACCTGAAATATTCCACTCTTTGCCAAACAAATCAAAATAGCTCTTTATGCATATCTTTACTTTAAAGAAAGAATGTGTATTACATAGTAGTGACTAAAACAATATTATTAGTGCTATTATTGTAAACAAGATTTAGGGGGACAGTGCGCTCCTTCAAGCAGGTGAGCGTAGTTAGGTCCCATAAAAATTTGCTCACCGGGGTTCCCCCGTAAACACCCACATGGATTCAGTAACAGCTATTTCATTTTTGATTTTCTTATATATTAACAAATTACCTTGCATGCTGCATTTAATAACAAGGGTTTTTGTTCATGTTTTTAATTCAGCTTGCTGCTTGCTTGCTCTGCATGACGCTGTTATTTATAGTCCGTGTGAGTGTAAATGATGGCGCACACAGCTTGCACTAACATACACAATATGTATTTATTTCTGGTTAATCTTATGCTTGCTTAGTTTTTTTTTAGACGATGCTGGTGAGTTTATTTAGCGTAGTTTGGTTTAGTTTATTTTGCTTGATATTAATTTTCACACATTAGGTTGGCGCTTGCTTGCCATTATTTAATCACGCCCCCTCCCCTTGAGACGCTTAAGTCATTTTTATTGCTGACCAATTTGCAGGTTCTTTTCCGTGTTGCTGTTGCTTGTGTGTATATACTTTTAGTGCATGTCCGGGTATCGTTTGCTACCTCACAATCTCAGCGAACTACGAAAGTAAAACGGCACGAATGTCTAATAGGTTGAAGAAACTAGGTACGTCGCCTTTTGTGTTAAATAGTGTAAGCATGACCCATAAGGTTTTATTTATCCTAGGGCCTATTCCTTTACCGGATTAAAAGGACTGGACTTATTTTAGTCCGAGGTTTTGGAATGACAGATCGGACTAAACAGACTAAACGAGTTAAAATAAGTCTGCGGCTTAATTTTAGTCTGACCCCATTCCAAAACTACCACAGGACTAAACGGATTTAACATGCACGCTTAATATTAGCGTGCTTAGTTAAGTCCGTTTAGTCCGACTAAAAAGCAGCGCGCTAAAAGTTAAGTCCGTTTAATCCGGAGGTTTTGGAACGGCATTTCAAAGCTTAATTTTTAAACCTTTTAGTCCGATTATAATTAACCTTTTAATCCGGTAAAGGAATAGGCCCCTAGACTAACCTTGTCTCTTTGCTGTGTAGATGCTTAGAATTCACTAGTATATTTATTTCATACCACAACAAGTGTCTACAGCAGTGACATCTGGCATTCACTAAAGTGTTAATTTTTGCTTTGTACGCTGACGCATGTCTTGTTTATTGATTGTGGCATAATTCCTCCATAATCCTGCTTTGTCTGCGTTTATTTTGTCAGTTACAGGCCTTGCACGATAAAACGAGTATCGTAAGTCTCCGTAAAAGTAAGTTAAATATCATAGTCATACCATACCTCCTCAATCTGCAAAGGACAGAAGAAGCAAGCAGTAAGTCATGACAAAACTAAATAACACCAGGGAATTTCCCCTCTGAGATAAATGTTCGCTTACGCCAAGGCCAACCGGCTTGCGGGGAGGTGCCCCAGCCACTGGATGGGCCCCTAACACACGCACGCAAACACTCACAGGGCGTAGCCAGTCCTTTACAAGCTACCTTGCAGAATTATTACATTTATCTTAATACAAAACCTCTACGCCAACCCGGCTTAAATACCCTGGCTACACTCTCGTGACACAAAACCTAAATAGAAACACGGGAAGCTTCACACTATACATCACGCCCGTTTGTAAACGGATGCTAGGGTCCAGATGGCTGGGGTGGGCGACACGGGATAGCCAGCAAAACCGGGCCTTCCGCTCCCCTAGCGTGAACCTCGGATTACTTAGTGGCCCCCCACAGCTAGGCGCTTCACACACGCTTACTGCGAATATTTGCCGTATATAATACGCCTGCTGTTAAGCCACAGTAGTCCGCTCATCCTTCTCGGGGTGAGATCGACTTGTATAGTCCACGAGCAACTCTGTAGTCGAGAGGATGGTAAAAAAAACAAGATTTAACCCCTAGCATTTTACAGTAACTTGAACGAATAAATATCATTTATCTTACGGTGACAGCCACGGCTTCGGAATTTTGTTTCCACACCAAACTGACATTTTCACCCTTTTCACGAATGCAGTCAAGTGGGCGTTTGATCCAGCAGAGTACTAATTTCGGCTACAAGTAATTTGAACAAGAATAATACAGTACCAGTACAGACGTATATATAGACCGCAGAGACATTTCCAAAGAAGTACAAAACTTATACACCTACATAACTCCTAAATTATAAATTTGTGTCAGTAGCTCATATAAAAACCAGCTCAAAATAGCTCAAAAATTAAAGCTGAATGCTATAAGCTGCCCACTTCTGAGGTCAGGATCAGAAATCCAAACGTAAGCGACCAAGGCTATTAAAATTCGATACGTGTGCCTGTATAAAAGCGCAGAAGTTAACAGATTAAGACCGCTCATCATTACAAGGTACACACACATATGTACATATATACATATAAGGGCGTACCCAGGGGCGAGATTGGTGGGAGGGAGCATTTCACCCTCCAAAATTTTTTTCCAGAAAATTTTTATACAAGGGTCTTAAGTTTCTACGATGTTATAATATATTCGAAAGTCTTACAGTATGCACGGTGAGTGTAGTACCTAACTTTGTTTTTATATCCCGGCCGACATTTTTCGAAACGCTTCCTATTTTATTTCAATCTTTCGATATTATGAACATTTGGCCTAAAAATATAAAATCTCGAAATTTTTTCCTGGGAGACCCCTGAATTTTTCTGAGGGCTGCCGAGTGCCGCCGCTAGACCCCTGTAAGTTACAGGCTGTAACTTAGTAATCTTGAGCTCGTTATACGAAGTGTTAAAATTGCTGGCAATTGCTAAAAGTGTATTTTAACCCATTACAAGAAATCAAAAACCCCCCACAATTTTTTTAGGGTACGCCACTGCATACATGATACATAAATACTAGACTATTCCCGTATATTTGAAACTTTTAAAACCTCACCCTGCCAGAAATTATTGCCAAGGACTGGCATCGTAACACGGCAAAAAGGACACGTTCACGATTGGCGCACACAGCACAAAGCCTGTTCTCCGCAAAAGATTCATCCTCATCAGCGGTGTAATTATCATTCAATAACGTCGGTATGCCGAATGGAATATACATTGGACACCAACGTAGGCATCGGACTGAAACTACAATCTCAACTTCATCAAGCTGTCATTCGTGATCGTGGACCGTGGAGTATATATAGCCAATCGGGAAAAAACCCCACCCCGTTTGTCGGGAATTTTGTGTGCAAGAAAACAACCTCCAAACAACACCGTACACGAGCAAGGGCGTACCCAGGGGGAGGGGGGGGTTCAGGGGGTCTGAATCCCCCCTTTTGGCCAACTCATAAGAAAAATTCAACAAGGGTCCCCCCCCCTTTGGTTTCAGCACAGCTAAAAATTTTGGCTTTGAAAATTTCTGGGTACGCCCCTGTACACGAGTTTAGAACTCGTTCTGATCATTTTTACAGTTTTTATGAGGAATCGAAATTTTGACTGTTTTCACCTACGAAGCTTGAAATATATGACCAACTTCGATCCATCGGTGCCCCTCATGTAAACAAAGCTATCGAAATCTGTTCGAATCCCACAGAGGCCACCTATAGGGCTACAAATTAAGCGAAAAAGTTGAGTGCCACACTGATCTGCAGCTGATCCACAGTGGCTCAACTTCATGGAAAAAAACCCACGTCGGGGAAAAAACCCCAATTTTTCAAGTTGTGTAATTCGATGAAAAAACGTGATAAAAACACTAAACTGGTCTTGTTGGGTCCAAATATGATGAAAAATTGCCAACAAACCCGCAACTTTGGCGAGAAACGAACATTGTTCAGGCAGGGGCGTAACCAGGGGGTGGGAATTCCCCCCCCCCCGAAATTTTTTCCGACTGAAATTTTACAGAAGGGTCCCCCCTTTAGTTTTTATGGTCCGGCCGGAAAAAATTTCGGATACGTCTCCAATTGACCAAATTTGCAGGGTTGGCAAGTCTCGGGTTTGCAACCGAGACCGAGACCGAGACCAGGCAACCGAGACCACCGAAACGAGACCTACGAGACCGAGACCAGCCCTTGGGGGACCTTTTTTCAAGTTTCAATTTTAAAAATTTGAAATGCTTTGAAACGTGAAAAATTGGTAATTAAGTTACAAAAAAGTGACCATTAGGTTAGGTTGTATGAGTGTATGAGTTGCGAGAAACTTAACATTGTAACGACCGGATGCATGAGAGTAATTGACTGTGGCAATACATAGGATTATTTTTCCGCTATTCTGTCAACGTTTGGTTATTTTTAAAAGTTTCGCACACTTCGCATGCCACAGGGCGTTTTATAGTGCATTGCAAACATATATTAACACCTTGGCACTTGGCAGTCTGACTCGGGTGCCAGCGTGGAATGATGATGATGATGATTTCCGGGGTCATCGAACGATGTCCATATGCTGGGGCAGCTGGTTATAGCTTCCCCACATCCCTCAAGAAGCCGACAACACTAATGGGATCCTCGCTAAGGACTGCAAGCGCTGGAAAAGGTCCCAGATGTTTCAGTCGGGCGCGTGTATGGTGCGGACATCTAAGCAGTAAGTGGTTTAGATCTTCGTCCTCTTCGCGGCAATAGTCACACGTGGCTTCCAGTGACAGGCCTATTCTGAACATATGGGCCTTCAGTATGGAGCTGTGTCCCTTGCAGCGGAGCTGTGCCAGAGTGACGGTTTCTTTCCTCGTCATTCCTTGATGTTTCTCTAGGTCATATCCGTTGGCATTGGGGTAGATGTCCTTGAAGTAACAATCATTGTTCAGTTTAGACTTGTCAGCTGTCCAGATTTGTCTGCAGTGTTGGCTTATCACTCGTTTCGCAGTGCCGTAGTCCAGTGCTGCTGTGTCTTGCGGTAGCTCGCTAGCTCTTTTAGCGACACCGTCTGCACGTTCGTTGCCTTCTAGTCCGGCATGTCCAGGGACCCATTGCATGGTTATATGCGGGCCTCCGGCGGCAGCGATCTCGTTTAGCGTCTCCCAAATTCGTACACCGGTCGCGCCAGATTGCTTATAGGGCCCAGCCGAGAGTCGCTCCACCGATGACTTCGAGTCCGTACACAGCCGCACTTCTTCAGCGTTGTTATGATTGCTTTTCAACCACGTTAAGGCTTCATCGATGGCAATAAGTTCCGCACGAAAGCTAGTACAGTAGGCTCCTGCTGGTTGAGCGATTTCTACTCCTCCTACATCCCCACCGTCAATATATATGCCGCTACCTCCGTTTTCAGTACCCCCAGCTGCTGATCCGTCTGTCCAGATGGTCAGACTAGCTCTAGGGAGGTTCTGTAGGGTCTCTAAAGCAGCTTCCTTGCGGGTGTCAGGATTATCAGTGCGTTTAGTGGCTCGTACCAGAGTGCTGTTGAAGTCTACGTTGCCTTCTCCGTGCCAGGGGGCTGTCTCCCCGTAGCACTGTATGGCTTCACGTGGAAAATTGTCCAGTTTAGTTTCCATTGCCGTCGTTTTTCCTAGCTCTCTCCATGAGCTTTGTGACTTTAGTTTGCGTTGGGCTGAGCCTGTGGCCGCTATATTTCGCGGCGCGTTTGGAGGTTGACGAAGTGCTTTTTCGTATACAATTGCTGCCAGCTGTTTCTGCTTGATAGAGTATGGCATGAGCCCGCTTTCGTGGTGTAGGTAGTCCGATGGCGAGTCTTTTAGGCACCCGGTGATTAATCTAGCTCCTTGGCGAACAAGCGTGGAATCGTTTGTGCTGGTGCAGTGGTGCTATGTACTATCAAAACAGTACTGAAGGGGCATCATCAGGGACCAGAAAAGTTTCTACCACTGACATTTATGTGGAGGGAAGGTTTGATGCTCCAACCACTCCATAGCCCAGAGCATTTGAGTGACCTAGGTTTTTTTAGATACTTAATGTTTTGACATGCGTTTAAAGGTTGGGGCTCAAGAAATTCAATTAAACTGTAACCCAATTCGCGCTTAGTAAAGTTGTAAGCCCACAAATTACAAATCAGCTACGAACTTTTGGTAAATGATGGGCAGTACTTTTACTGTTTAACACATGTATGTTTCGAGGTTCCACATACATACAAATGCAACATCGCTAAGTCAGACAACCCTTTCTAGCTCAAACTTTATTTTAAAAATTCTAGCTTGATATAATGATATACAAAGTTTGAACTTGAAATTAGCCAAAGTTTGCCGGCGAACTGACATTCTTCTGCAGCAGACAGTTTTACCATTTCATGCTTGGCATTCTATTTGGAAACTTAAATTGTAAAAAATCTTCTAAAAAAATTATAAAAATTTTGGAAAATTTCAAAAACGTCAAGTCTCATCTGAAATACCGAGACCACCCTATGGCAGGTCTCGGTTTTCCAACCGAGACCGAGACCGAGACCAGCCTAGTCTCGGGTTTTTTACGAGACCGAGACCGAGACTGCCAACCCTGCAAATTTGGCCTAAAAAAATTTCCCCAATTTTTTTCTGGGGGCTGCGGCCCCCAGACCCCTGCTCCTGCACCCTTGTGCCTTAACTTGCTTTTGTGTTCCGATTAAAGCGTGTGCGTGTGTATATGGTGGCATTGGGTGCAGGGGTCAGACTGAAGCGGGGGGGGGGGGAGAAATTATTTTCGATTCCGATTCGCTTCCTACCCCATCTTTTAATAAAAATATGAAACCCCCATCGTCAGCCATGCCCCCGATCTGATCTCTAGCCCCCAAAATAGCTGTCGCCCCTTTTAATAAAAATCTGAAGTGAAATTATTGGTGTTAAAACCCTTAGGGGTCGAATAAGTCGGAAAAACGGCATTTTTTCAACTAATGATCCGGAGTCCCCCTATATCCCCCAAACCTAGGGGGGGTCAAAATTGAACGCTCTTTCGAATAGGCTAGGTTAGAAGTTTGTAGGATGCAAGCTTTAGCTGGAAGTTCGGCGGGCGGCGGGGAAATTCAAACTCACTTTTTTTCAATGTAAAAACAAGTTTTTATAGGTTTTCGGACATGCTGAGTTCATTTTTATAGCTTTCCAAGCAAAAAAATGTGGATTTATAGCTTTTCGAAAATATTTAAATTTTGTCGAAAATTATTGTTTTTCGACATTCTGAGGCTAATTTTCGAGAATTTTTACCAATACAGTCGTGATATCAGTCTGAAGTTGCATCATCATAACGTAACCTATAATATCATATATTTAATTCAGCTTTGTTTCCAACATATTCTGGTCATTTATGCCAAAAACTGTTAATTTTTCAAACTGTATAGTAGGCGAAATATGCATCGTTAAACTGAGCTCACATATCAATTGGTATTCTTTTTGCATAGACAATAAATTAATTACATTTCCCGACAAAAATAGCCATTTTTAGTTAAAAGGAGTAATTTTTAATAATGAAGAATACCATAAATACGAATTCAAAACGTCACTGCTGCTCAGCATCACGCTGGCGCTGACATCCAATTTCGGTTCAAAAGTGCAGCTTTATTTATGATTCCACAGTAGCAACTAGCAAGTGTAGGCTCAGGCTTAGTAGGTGGGTTTGGAAAGGCTTAGTTGCTTGCATCAAATAAAAGCATATGTAAGCAGTAAGCACTAAGCCTCAGCCTGAGCACTAAGCCTAAGCACTAAGCCTCGGTGCAGGTTCGGCGTCCCCCGCACAGGAAAAAAATGAGTACAAAATTTATACAAAAAAGTACAAAAATTACACAAAAAATGTACAAAAAATTTTGTATAAATTTTGTGTAATTTTTGTATAAATTTTGTATTTCTACCTTGGCAAGTTTGTATAAATTTTGTACTTTTTTGTATAAATTTTGTACAAATTTTGTATAAATTTTGTATAAATTTTGTACTCAGAGTGCAAGTTTGTAAAAAATTTGGAAACAAATTTTGTACAAATTTTGTACTTCCTGTTCAAACATTTTTGTACGATTTTTGTACATTTTTTGTACAAATTTTGTACTTTTTCAAAAATTTTTTTGGGACCTTTTTTACTGATACTACAGGCATCAGGCTGCCTAAATGTCGCTAAAATGGCAACTAAAACCACAAAAAATTTTTTGAATTTTGTATAAAATTTGTACATTTTTTGTACAAAATTTGTACTTATTTTGTATAAATTTTGTACTTTTTCAAAAAATTTTTTGGGACCTTTTTCACTGATACTACAGGTATCAGGCTGCTTCAATGTTGTTAAAATGGCAAATAAAACCACAAAAAAATTTCTGAATTTTGTATAAAATTTGTACATTTTTTGTACAAAATTTGTACTTATTTTGTATAAATTTTGTACAAATTTTGTGTTTTTATTTGAACAGTACCATACGATTTTGGCTTTGCCATTGGCAATGCCATTTCACTTTAAGACAAGATGAAAGCATTTGTATAGGCTCACAGACCGCAATTGAGTTGAACATGAAGTGGGCCGCCCGTTCGAGGTACTCAAAAAAATACAAAATAATTACATCACTGACTTGTCGCAAATATTATGCTACAACTCATACTTTGATCCAACTTTATGATGGCTGTAGTGTTTGAAAAGTTAAACTATATGAATCAATACCAATCAATTACCAAAAGACACACGAGACATTAAAAAAATTGATTAAACAAGCACAAAGTGCTATTTCAAAACGTTTATTTCTCACAATAACTCAAGACAGTACACACAGTTACTGCTGTATGTTAGTGAGCAAAAATTAAAACATTGAAACAATACAAAAAAAAAGAACAAATAAAAACGAACAGGCAAAAAAACCAATAAGAGATCCTCTAATGTCGACTTCGCCAATTGTGTGAAAAACATACGCCTGTACGTATGAACAGAACATAACGGCACCTTTCAAGCCTTATTTTTTAGGAAAATAATGCCAATGGAAAAATGGTATTTTGGCGCTGACAAAAATCCTCCATGTGAAAAATGCTTTTTCTACGAACTTGTAGTCCTCCACCCAGTCCCTCGATCCATCCTGAAAATTTTTATTTTAAAGAAAGGGGGATGCAAACACCCTACTCCTTCATACATAACGTATAAGAGTATAAGACAAACAAAAATGACAACAGTTTGCACATATGACACAATTAATAAATCATACACTAACACTGGCTTGCACCAAAATAGAATAACTCAAGAATAGCTGATCTCATTCAACCCTTATTTTAGGGATTTACATACCTGAAAACCACCCCAACAGAAACGTGCCTCTGATATCAGATGATGGCAATATGCTGGATATTATGGAGAAAGAGCGAGGACCTTCCGCTTCACGGACACAGCAGGAAATAAATGAACTGGGGCAGCAATACTCTGCCCTACGAAACACGGGTAAATCTTGAAACAGAGAACATGTATAAATAAATACACGCAATAAATTTTGGTAACACAGGGGTAAATACTGACGTGTTTCAATAAATTACAATGACGTATAGGGATATATGTAGGAGCATCACAAATTTTCAACTTTTTTTCGTATCAAAAAAATTTCCAAATAAATATATTATACTGTATTTATGAATTTCAATGTCCATACAGATTAACTGTTTCAGGGAATCAGAGTGCATGTGATAATTTTGCAAGAAACCATGGCGTAAAGGGAACATGTGTACTCGCAATGTTACCTTATTTCAACAGCATAAGTGAGTCTTTATTAATCACGCACTATGGAGTAGATATGCAGCTATTAAACCACCGATAAATTTCATCCTATGAGCATAAAAAATGAATGAAATTCTCAAGGTATATATAGACATTTTGATCAAAGCACCAAATCGAGGAGCCTATAGTCATACATGTAACGTAGTCAACATTTTGGAGGGGCCTCTCCCGCCAAATTTTGGGATCATCTCCCCCTGATCGACACAAATACCCTAAATTTTGCAAAATTTTTTCAAAAATGTGTTTGTGCCCTTCCATCCCCCCTCATACATGTTATGCCTTCAGTCTAATACTCTAATGTTAATGTGACTGAGAGTCGTACAACAGCGCGTGGCAGCAAGGCACTAGTTTTTCTTTCTCAAGCCAATATCCTATCTAGGCAAGACGCACACATATATGACCATTACCATCTCAAAATACGGCTGACTCATCCACCTCCATTTCAAACCCTCCATTTTTAATACCTGAACTGCAGTCATTAGGAGTTGTGTTCTATAATCTTTGAGAGTTACGTATTTACATTCAGTTTATATATAAACATAATTTACCAAATTTTGCCATATGGAACAAACTGCAGAGTATTATGCAACGGAAACCTACTTTTGACACTGCTCGTATCCGACAATGGGAGACTGAAATTGGTCGCTTAGACGCAGAGAATTATCTAGTAAGATTCTAATACAAACATTATATATACATACATGTATACATGTATATATATATACATACATACATACATACATACATACATATATATATATATATATATATATATATATATATATATATATATATATATATATATATATATATATATATATATATATATATATATATATATATATATATATATATATATAATGTTTGTATTCAAAATCTTACTAGATAATATACATATAACAACAATTCCATTGTGAATACGAGCACATTTCGTTGCATAATACTCTGCAGTTTGTTCCATATGGCAAAATTTGGTAATTATGTTTATATATAAACTGAATGTGTGCTCAATACATAACTCTCAAAGGTATAAACACAAGACTAATGACTGCAGTTAGTATTAAAAATGGAGGTTTTTAAAAATGAAGGTGGATGGCTCGGCGCATTTGAGATGGTAATGGTCACATTATGTGTGCGTCTTGCCTAGATAGGATATTGGCTTGAGAAAGATATTGCTGCCACGCTGTTGTACGACTCTCCACTCACATTAACATTGGGGTATTAGACTGAAGGCAAGACGTTTTAGTATTATGAGGGGGATGGAGGGGCACAAACACATTTTTGAAAAAATTTTGCAAAATTTGGGTATTTGTGGATCAGGGGAGATGATCCCAAAAAGACCTTCAACTACCGTTACGGTATTTGAGCTCCTAGGCTCCCTCGATTTGGTGCTTTAAATCCAAAAAAAATGTGTATATACTACCTTCGAGATTTCATTCATTTTTTATGCTCAAGTGAAGTGCGGCGCAATAGCTGCATATCTACTCCATAGTACATAGGTAATAAAAACTCACTTATCATGAGGTAAGCGTGCGAGTACACACTCCCTTTACGCCATGGTCTCCCAAAATTATCAGCCGCGCCACTCTGATTCCCTGAAACAGTTAATCTGTATGGACATTGAAATTCATAAATACAGTATAATATATTTATTTGGAAATTTTTTGATACGAAAAAAAAGTTGAAATTTGTGATGCCCTACATATCCCTATACGTCATTGTAAATTTTGCAAATATATTTATTTATACATGTTCTCTATTTTGAGATTTACCGTGTTTCGTCATAGGGCGGTTTGTTGTGCCCCGCCATTCGTTATTTTTCCTCTGTGTCCAGCGGAAGGTCTCCGCTCTTTCTCCATAATATCCAGCATATTGCCGTAGGTATTTTGCTGTATATAAATCCCTAAAATAAGGGTTCAATGAGTCGGTATTCTTTGAGTTATTATTTGGTGCAAGCCAGTGTTGGTGTATCATTTATTAATTGTGTCATATGTGCAAACTGTGTCATTTTTGTTTGTATTATACTCTTCGTTATGTATGAAGGAGTAGGGTGTTTGCATCCCCCTTTCTTTAAAAAATAAAAATTTTCAGGATGGATGAGAGGGACTGAGATGGACTACAAGTTCGTAGAAAAACATTTTTCACATGGATATCAGCGCCAAAATACCATTTTTCCGTTGGCATTATTTTCCTAAAAAATAAGGCTTGAAAGGTGCCGTTATGTTCTGTTCGTACGTACAGGCATTATGTTTTTCACACAATTAGCAAAGTCCAACGGTCTCTTATCGTTTTTTTGCCTGTTCGGTTTTATTTGTTCTTTTTTTGTATTGTTCAATGTTTTAATTTTTGCCTCACTAACATACAGCGGTAACTGTGTGTACTGTCTTAAGTTTATATCTAAAAAATAAACATTTTTAAAAATGAGGCACTTTGTGCTTGTTTAATCAAATTTTTTTAATGTCTCGTGTGTCTTTTGAATTAATTTGATTGGTATTGATTCATATAGTTTAACTTTTCAAACACTACAGGCCATCATAAAGTTGGATAGAAGTATGAGTTGTAGCGTGGTGTTTTCCGACAAGTAAGTGAGTGTAATTATTTTGTATTTTTTTCGTTGCGTCCGGCGGCCCCACCTTAGTGTTCAACTCAATTGCGGTCTGTGAGCCTATTCAAATGCTTTCATCTTGTCTTAAAGTGAAATGGCATTGCCAATGGCAAAGCCAAAATCGTATGGTACTGTTCAAATAAAAAACACAAAATTTGTACAAAATTTATACAAAATAAGAGCAAT
>JASANF010020338.1:0-40623 GCA_030248245.1 Trissonchulus sp. WLG1_4 | reverse complement strand
ACGACTATCCCACGTCGGACACAAAAGGTATTTCTTTTTGACGAATTAGAAGTGGCACAATGGTACAGTTGTAACCAGCTGTTGTAACTTCATAGAGGCAATAATAGGTGCAAGCTGCTTGGGCGTACGTCTTATATTCGAAGCAAGTGCCGTCTTTAATTCGTTCCACTCTGGTAGAAGTCACTGAGAATACTGAGTGGTATCCGACAGGCACTGTTTGGTAATTCAGACTGAAATCTCCATGGTCACGATATAAAAGTGTCTGGAATCCTTTGTCCTTATGTGTGCCAAAATGAGGCACCAGTGGTTTCTCTTTAGGAGCCAGTAATTCTATGTTTATTCCTGAAAATTTTCTAAACTAATTAAGAGTTCTAAATGTAATACTTACAATGAATCCATTCGGTGCATAAGTTGGTTACGGTTTTAGGCAGTTACATACGCAAAATACACTGAACCTCAAACATTTATTCAAAATATCTTTACTGCCTCTGGAGCCATAAGAGTCAAAGACAGTTTGACTCAATTATGACCAAGCAAATACTCCTTTGTGTAATTATCTGACTTTCTGGATCTTACCCTTGTGATTTTTTTTAACAGAGATTAATTTGGAGGGTTCAATGCTCGCTTTGTAACAGTTTTCTATTTAGTCCTAAAACTTATAATTTCATGAACCTCAACGACAAATATTTCCATAAACGACATCCATAAGTGGATTTATTTTTTTGATGAGTGGAGATGTCGAACCAAACCCAGGCCCGACGTAGCATTTGAATGTTAAAAGTCGTCCATTTGCACCACTAAAGACTTGAGAAAGTTCACAAAGGACAAAGAATCAAATTTTGATAGTAAACTTTAGTCAAAAAATTTTGGGTACGTCGTTTCCGCTCTATTTTGCTGCACGAACATAAACTATTTCAGAACTCGTGTCAGCAAAATCTAGACGTCGGCTCAAGTCTTGTTTGATTAGAGAATGTAATTGCTGCCGCGCTGACTAGGGAGCAAGAGATATATAGCTAAAAGTTATAAGTTAAAAGATTTAAATAAATGATGAAATTGGATACATACATTTTTTGGGCAGACTTTAAAACTGAGGGCCTATTCCTTTACCGGACTAAAGGGTTAATTATAATCGGACTAAACGGTTTAAAAATTATGCTCAAAAATGCCATTCCAAAACCTCCGGATTGAACGGACTTAACTTTTAGTGCGCTGCTTTCTAGTCGGACTAAACGGACTTAACTATGCACGCTAATGTTAAGCGTGCATGTCAAATCCGTTTAGTCCGGTGGTAGTTCAGGAATGGGTTCGGACTAAAGTTAAGCCAGACTTATTCTAAACCGTTTAGTCCGTTTAGTCCGACTTGTCATTCCAAAACATCGGACTAAAATAAGTCCAGTCCGTTTAATCCGGTAAAAGAATAGGCCCTTTGAACACTGATTTGTGTCTAATCTACCCCATATTATGTTTAAAATAGGACGCGCTCCTGATGAAAGTTTTGGTTGGCTCGACCATGATCAATATTTTTGACTGCCGACCTGGCCCTAATTGGGTAATAACATTGTCATTTCCTGCTGGCCAAAACATCAGCAGTTGTTTCAAATTCTGCATTAAGATTAATAAGTTAATACTAATCAGTATAAAAATTTAACAAAAAATTATACTAAAACCGTTACAGTGCACAATGATGCAGCGCAAAAACAAGATTAGTATATGCGTCAATAAATTAACAAGCATGCGAGTAAAACTAGTGAGATGTGTTAATTTTTTAAGTTTCTCAGTTCCCACAATAGAACTAAAATTAAAAGCAGTTTCGACGCGTAACTAAAAGCATTTTAATTTTTTGCATATAACTAAAACTGTTACTAATTAATTGATACTATTTAGTTTGTTCACGACCAATTGAGTTCAGTGCGGTTAAGTTAACTGCCTTTGAGCATTGCGAATTAAATTGGTAATCAGTTATCAGTTATTATCAGTTAAGTGTAATATCGCAGGATTAGCTAATGATGATAAATTACCCAGATAGGTGAAAACCAACTGGTAAAGATGAACATAGTGTCTTCTGCATAGAACAGAGGGTCACTACTTAAAATAGAGGGTGTCTTTACCGGTCGGCAAATCATTGCTAGTTTTGATTTGTTTCCAACTAGAAAAAACACTATGTAACGTCAAAATGCCAATAAGAAGCATTTACCCGGTTTTTGGAATGTGGGCGGAATTGTCCCAAACTCAAGCATGCCGCAAACGCCATGAGGAGTATATACGTGATTTTTACAACAATCGATTTGCCCGAACGGCGAGTTACATTCCAGAACCATGTCTTTACATTGATATGACACGCGGTCCACAATCCATTTCAACGTTTTTTGTTTTTTTTGTAAATATCTATATAAAGGTTTTTCCACGACTTGGATAGTTTTTATCCAGCTTTGCAACACAGAACCGTAATTGTTGCGTAAAACTTCATAAGTTTTGATGCTGGCCGGTGCATAAAGTGTATCAATATATACACTTAACGACTTGTTCAGCAGTCCAATTTCATCTGCTAGCTTGGCAACTTTAACGGGATTGAACCTGCAACACTTTCCATATGTACGTATGTAGCAACTATAGACTGTTGTTACGGATAAAAGTGCCTCCTGACAGTTTTTACTAGGCAAAGTTCCTATTTAAACAAGAGTGTCCTCTTTGGCTTGTTTTCTTAGATCGAGTCGTGTTATAGCACAAGGACCGTTATAGCGTTAAGGTTACAGTTTTGTTGTAGCACGACTGAGTTTATTCATCGCAGAACCGAGTCGCGTTACTAATAATTAGAAGAGTTAACCAGTTACAGTAATCTTTTTATGTTTACGGTAACCAGTTACTTTAACTTCCTGAACTGAGTGACTTTAACTACTCTAAGTTCCTAAACTAACAGCTACACATGGGCATGGCTGAGTTTTTTTTATGTTGAACCGTTCATTTACATTCGTTTATTGTGAGCTGCCGTGCAAAGTATGCTTTGTATTTCCGGTTGTATGATTACTAACTAATTGCTACTAACTAATTGCTATGCATTTGCTGTACATTTACGTTTGCGTGTCACTATTGCCAGTTCACTTTCCAGCTGGACAGCGCTGCAGACTAATTGTGTGTTTGGTTGTGTCTGTCAGTTGTCACCTGCCTTCCCAAGTGTCAGTTAACGTCCCTGCAGTTGTATGTTTATCTATGAATGGCACTATTGGTGGACTGCTGCAGCCGGACTGTGCAATTGACTGTTTGCGTACACAGCGTGTCCGTCGTTTTGCTAGTAATTGATTTCAGCATTTTTGAAGAAACTTGGTATGTGTTACGAACCCAGTCAGCTACTACCTCATCAAAACTTTATGTCAACAAGTCCAATCTGCTTCAGGAGGTATCAAGCATGTTGTTCCAGTAAACTGACCAGAGGTCAGTCAAAACCTGTTGTGCAGCGGTGTCTATACGGCATACCCGTACCTCTGTGAAATATTCAATTTAAATGTTAAATTTTATCTAAATGGGAAAATTTTAGTTTGCTTAGTGCTATAAATTTATCAGTTTGGAGCAAATTGGGTTAGTAGAATGTTCCGGTCAAGCTAGGTCATCATGATAAAAGCTACTTCTAGGCTGAGTTGCTTAGGCCAGACAGATTTGATTCCAAGTGTGCTCGAACCAAGTGGTGTTTTTAGTATAGAGTTAGCTGGCCTTAGTGCCTTGTACATAGTTCTAGAAGTTTGATGTCTTGTTGTGTTATGATTTAATAGAGTAGTTTGTTGAACAATCATTAAATGATTATTACGTTCGATTAGTTGTCATGCATTACGTTACATATGATTCTCAACTGTCCCTTTTAATAGAAACGTCGGGACTTGCAGTTAAGCGAAATTCAAAGCACATTGTTCCTAAAATTTCTGGGTTTCATTACAAGTGGGAACTAGTACGCGAACTTTGCATGCTACGTATTGATTATGAAAAGTTTTGCCAAAATCATGAGCTCAAAGCCACTTTGTTGGGAACGGCAGGTAAAGATTTGCGAGAAAATTTAAATGATCCTTTCTGGGCCTACTCTAAGGGTCATGGGAAAAACATCGCGGGGAGAATTTTAATGAATGTTAGAAACGTTCTCAACTTGAAGAAATTTTCCAGTTATTTTCCTGAAAATTTGGCCGTTGGTGATTCACTGCTACGAAATGTTAACATCCCAGAGGCTCGCGTAATTTCTATTCCAGGCGCTAAACTGAAATTTGTTACTTCTGTCGCCGAAGTGGTTGCTGGACCGTACGTAAAAAATTTGTTCGTTTTGGTGGGTACCAACGATTTGGTCTCGAAAGATCAAAAAATTCACCCTGCCACAAAAATCGCCCGAAATCTGAAAAATTGGTGTCTGAACTATGCAAAATCAAATCCGCAAATGAAGATTATAATCGCATCCCTGATTCCTCGATATTGCGACGCAGAAACGAAAGTTGACAAGTCAGTTGAAAAATTTCGTCGAAGCCTTTTGCAAATTTTTCCAAATGAGTTTCAAAACATTCAACTTTTGGACTTGACCCCTTCTTTTTATGACCCTTCGCTTTTCAGTCATGATGGTTTACACTTGTCCGCAGCTGGTGTCTCTTTTTTGACCACTTTGGTCAGACATGCATTTCGTTTCAATTTAAATTTGGATTTCACACAACAACCTTTTTTGGTTTTCTGGGTTGATGCAAAATGACCTTATTTCATTTTGATTACTTGATAAGTTTATGCGTTTCGATATTTGTATACCTTCTTTATGATTATTGCTATTATCATTTGTGAACTATTTATTTTTTGTGAACAATGTTATTCGGCACAGGGTTGTTTCAGCGATTAGGTGGGTTGGAATTTTGAGTGGGGGGAAATGTGAAATATTCAATTTAAATGTTAAATTTTATCTAAATGGGAAAATTTTAGTTTGCTTAGGGCTATAAATTTATCAGTTTGGAGCAAATTGGGTTAGTAGAATGTTCCGGTCAAGCTAGGTCATCATGATAAAAGCTACTTCTAGGCTGAGTTGCTTAGGCCAGACAGATTTGATTCCAAGTGTGCTCGAACCAAGTGGTGTTTTTAGTATAGAGTTAGCTGGCCTTAGTGCCTTGTACATAGTTCTAGAAGTTTGATGTCTTGTTGTGTTATGATTTAATAGAGTAGTTTGTTGAACAATCATTAAATGATTATTACGTTCGATTAGTTGTCATGCATTACGTTACACCTCTAATAAAAAATTTATAAAATTAAACAAGCAAAGATCCATGCAAAACTAGTCTGGGAAGATCAAAGGTATATTTTCACTCAGTGAACCAAAACCTGCTGCTCAGCAGATAAACACCTGTGAGTAGATTTTCTTGCCGGGCCTAACTGGACCGACTTGTGGTAAATTGGAAATTTAGCCAAAAAGGCATAAATGGTTAAAAATTAGGCAAAAGCAGTATACTATCCAACAAAGTAGTCCTTGCCTACCCTAAGCGTACTTTTAACTTACAATTTTAATAAGATTTACACGTGTAGGATTGAAACACTAACCGTGATTTGCAAAGTGCAATTATAGTAGTTTCTGTGTGCATTTTTACAGTGTGCATGTCAGGGGCCGCGTATATACTATATTCGGAATCACCAATTCCTACGTTAAATTGGTTAGGTCAAATTTCTAGCGTTAATTAACACTAGACAGGGAGGTACCTCGCTGTTTTACCCTGCACTGCGCAAATAACAACTTGGGAAGCTCCCAAATTCCCAATATCTAGACCTACCGCAGAATGCAAACAAAATATGCGGTTTCGAGACATAACTCGATCCGTCGACCTTTGGATCAGCGATCGGATGCTCAGTAGATGCGTAACACACTACCATTTGAGCCAACCGAGCTAATGAAAAGTCTGAACATTACATGACAGATATAATACACGTTGTGTGCGCAAGCATATCAATAAATAAAATAGTTTTTCCTGTTGCGGCACACCGCAATAGGTCCTTTTGATGACCCTGGATTAAAACGTAAGGCTGTGTGATAAAATAAACCATTGATGTGTGTGCGTCTAATCTTATGATGACTTACGTAGCTTCTGTAGGATGTTCTGTGAAGTTGCAATGTACAGCTTGGTGAAGGTCGTGTGTGCGTTTGTGCGTGTTTAGTGTGATTGTGTGGATGTACGTCAACATGAGTGTGTTTGCGAATTGTGTCGGTTCATTAGTAGAATGTTTACGTGTCATTGTCGTTGTTAACCTATATGATTTGGGTAAATGTTAAATCCAGCTCTTTATCTCATATGTGTTGAAACCTAATTCCTCCACAAGTTTTCAAGTGAAATCTACAACCTGTTACCGTAGTACAAGTTTCACGGTTTTAACTCGTTCGATTCAGGTATGACTCAAATACAGCTTTATGCTCAAGCAAAGTTGTGAATCTTATTTAGAACTGCTTAGGAATTTTGGCAGGCTTTATTTTTAGCTGTCAAAAATGCATACTATGTTCACTGATGGCGTTGGCAGACTTTCAGTTTTTTAGTCAACACAAAAGTTTGAGCCCGGTTCTCAAATGTATTAATTGGCAAGTGGCATTTTAGCATGAAACTGAAAAGTGACTAAACCAAGCAAAAGGTTCATAGTCAGCTTTTGACTATTTGTTCCAGTATGTGAAGAAAGGGTTGTAACTAGTTACATTTCGCACAAAAATGTAATGTTCAGTAGGGATTTGTCTCATACAATAAACTTATAAAAATACTTAAGCAAATGGGTGAAAGAAAACAAGCCACTTTGCGTCGCTAGTCGCTATTGCCGTCCGCGTATGTTTGCTTGGAGAATTTCAACTGAGTTTGAAAAAATGAACTTGGCAAAACTGCTGGGTGAAAATTAAAGCCAAATAGTGCTCCTTATAGTTTCTCATAAAGAGGTTTTAAAATTCTGTGTTCATAAGCAGTCTGCTAGCATGTGTTTGCTAACTTTTCAACTATGTTTCCACGAAAATGCACGAGTCACCAAGTGAAATTTACGAATTGTTTCTGCAGGAAGACTTAGTGATAAGTTTGCCCGTTTTGTACCGTTTGATCAAGGTATGATTCAAATCCAGCTCTTTACTCAAGCAAAATGGGCTAAATTTTTTGCGCCATACTGCTTCAGTCTTTCGATGTTTCCATCAGAAATTAGCAGTTTTGTGAGATTTTTGATCCAAGTTTGAATAAAAAAATGAGCTCGCAACAGGTTTTTTGTCAGTCATGACAAACTACTGTAAAATTTGTTCTATTTTTCTTTTGCAGCAAACTGTTGCTTGTTCTTGAGTTACCTAAACAGCTAATATTGGACCGCATTAACTTTGTTTGATTGGTTGAATCACGTGAATTGAATAAATACTATCTACTTTGTGGGTACGTAGTATTATATATACAGCACATGAAACACACACACTGGTTAATATGCGACAGCGACATACACGCACACACACAGAAGGAACACAGCAAAACAACTTGCTCCTGCTTACGCTGTGTCGTTTCCATACTTACACATGTACGTAGTACGCCTTGGGGCCGTAAAGTTCCTTTTTATCTAGGGCCGTTTAATTCTTTATAAAAGTGGGTCCAAATTTATTTAGATATTTATTTATTGCTTAGAGGCTTAGCATAAGTTACGGAGAACCATGGTGGACGCTTTGGTATTAACTAAGGTGCAAGAATGTGAATGGGTGATACATCCTCATGAATAAAGTTTTTCCCGTGACACCAGTTCAATGGTCAAACTAAGGACAACTCTTGTCCTCAACGGAGGGGCTACCTGTATACATAAATTTTCCATTTGCTTCAAATCAATTCGTTTCATTTTACTTCAAATTTGCACATATTGTAGCCACCGAGAAGACGCATCGCAGGAGTAAAACAAGCAAGGTTGAACTTATTTTAGATTAATTGCGTTGTGATTGGTGTGCTTAGGATATTCTTCGAATATAATTAAGCCAACAGTGCCACCAGTTAATAGCCAAAAATGTGTACATCAGTAGCCCGACGGGGTAAATGTCGCGTGTAAGCGTGCACGAGCACGATATTTCCCCCCCCCCCACCCCTAGGCGCTATTTGCGCTATTATAGTTTCCAGCTCAAAAACGCCACCCCCCCACCCCAAGGCGCTATTTGCGCTATTATAGTTTCCAGCTCAAAAACGCCCCCCCCCACCCCCCCACCCCGCTATTTGCGCTATACACGCTACGACAGGTGCTATCTGCGCTATTTGCGCTATAGCGCTTTTGGGGGTGCTATATGCCCTATTTGCGCTATAGCGCTTTTGGGGGTGCTATATGCGCTATTTGCGCTATAAGCGCTATCGAAGGTGCTATATGATTTTTATTTTTTTTTTTTTTTTTTTTTTTTTTTTTTTTTTTTTTTTTTTTTTTTTTATTTTTTTTTTTTATTTTTTTTTTTTTTTTTTTTTTTTTTTTCCTTTCTTTTAAATTGCCATTTTTTTTATATGGATGAAACTTCTACAGAAAAATGGCCAGGTGCCTGTGAATCGGGTTGCAATATGTTTTCAGCTGCGCCTGTGACTACTCACAGGCCACAGGCACAGGCCACAAGTCCACAGGCAGACACTCGCATGTGACGCACACAATGTGATCGCATGCACGGCTTGCCTGCAAACACACGCAGTTACGCTGACATTTGTCAGCTGGGCCATTATATGCCCCTTATATGGATTGATACAAAATGCTAATAAAATGCTGCTTTTGTCAACTTTTATTCATTGTTTCTTTTCAGTTTTAGTGCTAAACTTGCACAACGTTCTCCAAGTAATAATATATAAAAATAGGGAAATTTCAAAAATTTCATACAGCTAAAATTTTTTACAAAAAAGGTTTCTAAATTGAACAGGTTCACCTGTAAATCAAATAAATTCAAAAATCAATATTAAACTAATTAGATTTTAGTGCTAATTGGCACTAAGAAAGCTCTCACAGGCCACCCATTGGCCTGTGAAAAAACGCCACAATTGTGAGCTCGCTCACAGGCCCAATTTTTTATTGAAACCGAACGGCCTGTGAGCGATTTGTGGCTGTTCGAAATTCTGCCTGTGCCTGTGGCCTGTGGCCTGTGACCTGTGGCCTGTGCTGTGAGATATTGAAACAGAATTCACAGGCACAGGCTCACAGGCCCACAAATTTGTGAGCCTGTGAGTTTATTGAAACGGGCTACAGAAAATTATTATAGACCGTCTGCTAATCAGACTGCAAAACCTTCAGAAGATATCGTTTCATAGTCATGTATGTCGTTAACATTTTATCTGCAGTTTCTAAAACTGTTGCAGACATGCACTTTATGGAATAACTTTTAGTACACTCTCAGTTCTAAATTACTAGGCATCAGATGTAGAAGTTTAGATGTTGTACTCCTAAACCAAAGGCCGTTGGATCGATGCCTGGGAAAGCAATTTTTGTTGGTTTTTTACCATACCTGTAACGGCGGAAATTGCACAGCCAGTACATTAGCAGAAGCAAGCCAGCAAGGCACTTAATATGCAGGTCACATGTAGGTGACGGGTTCGATTTGACGGATACGGACGTGTAAAACGCACTTAGCACATGAGCACTTTAACGTTAGCAGCACCCTGAGAATACAAAATCAAAATTAAGGAGAGGTTGGGTTGGTTTTGGGTTGTGATTATATGTTTTTTGTGTGTTGTTGTTAGACGTGTGAGAAAGAAAAAGAAGTGGATTGGAGAGTAGAGTGTAGTGTTTTTTGTTGTTGGTCTTCTTAGAGATATGTATAAAAAAGGGAATTATGTAGTGAACTACCTTTACGTGCTCAGGCTTGTATGCTAGCCAACTGCTGACGCGCTGATAACTAATCATTGAAACAGCGCTGAAAATAATCATTGAAACAGTGCTGCGAAAGATTTTGTCTACTACATTGTCAATAAATGGAGGTAGGATTCTTACAGATAGAAAGACAGCATCACCATCAGAATGACCTAGGGGGATTCGAACCACTCATCTCTGGATCTGCAGACCAGCGCTCTAGCGTTGAGCTACTGCGCCGAAGTTGAGCTGTCGTTAATCCCTATCGTTAAGTACTCTTGGGGGCGTATCTTACTTCACAACATATTTGCACAAATTGCCAGCACTTGACAGCCGATGTGCTTGAGCGGTGATAATATTGATCACCAGTATATGTAATCACGGGGTTTTCAACGCTGAGCTGATGATATGCAGCACCCCTATCAACACACACGCGGTATTAGCACACACCATGAACACACACGCTCACACATAATAATGCATTTTCACGACCTACTAATTTTTACAGTACAGTTATACACTGTGAGCATTTATACGTGTTAATTCAGTTGATGTAATAACTGTGAGTACTGAACAGACACGTAAGTGAGTAGTTGATTGTCGGTAAGTATGTAAGCACATAGCCACATACATACACGATCTACACACGCTCACACAAACTGTGTTATTTGTCAATCTACCATCAGCTTAACACTTGAATAGGTGCGTTTGTGTGCTCTTGATGCACGCTTGCAATATAGTATATACGCGACGGATTCAGCCGCCGCGTAAAAACTGAGTACTGGACAGATATGTAAATGAGCAGGCAGTTGATTGTCGGTAAGTATGCACATACATACACGATCTGCACACGCTCACATAAACAGTGTTATTTGCTTACCTACCATCTGCTTAACACTGGAATAGGTGCATTTGTGTGCTCTTGATGTACGCGTGCAATATAGTATATGCGCGGCGGCTGAGGCCATTGCGTGAAAAAGGAACCACAGCCATCGCCAATTTTCAACTAGAGGCTCAGTTTATTGTGTGCGCCAAGCGTTATTCATCCGAAACTTATGTTAATACTGTGACTTAGGGCCTTATCCAAAATTGGATTTAACGGATTAGATTCAAATTAATTTTGCTAATAACATGAAAATAGCCGGCTGAAATTTAGTCCTACACGGCTTACATACATTATCTCTGTGTGTGCCAAGTTTCAGTACATTACGTTTAATTGAGGCTGCGTTATTGACGAAATAAAGTTAAATCCGATAAATCCAATTTTGGATAAGACCCTTAGTGACGAAATTGATGTTTACAAAGCAGTAAACTTCGCACTTTTACTTACTTCTGTTGGAGGCTTCTTTAAACACCTCTGCCACTGCTTACCTTTGGTTAATGCATAAGCAGATGGACGGAAATTGCGAGTCAGCTACAACTTGGAAATCATTGCCTTTGTTATTGTTCCTGAACTCCATCGATACCCCATATGTGAATGTCCAGCATAAACAAACTAGTACTGCCAAGACAAACGCTATTAAAAGTCCAATGGTCCTGTCTGCTTTGTTAGAGCTTGTCTTGAAAATATCTTGAATACCATGAATCACAGAACGACACAACGGGTTGTTCATTTCAGTGAGCAAGTTTAATTTCTAAAAAAAATTAATAATTATTTTGTAGGCACATTTTATACTGGGAAAGAATAAATACATTCACGTAATCTAACTAATTAAATTTATTTGAATGTTCTCAATGTTTGAATAATTTAATGGAACAAGCATTTGTATATAAACGTTGTTTCAGGTGGAAGTTAAGTTTTCGACAGTTTTTATTATAGTTTGGTATAACTTTTGATTGACTTCATGAATTTAGTAGCGATTTTTCGCACGTTTAAGAACTTCATTATGAATACCTTTACAATGATTAGCTTACATGTACCACTAGCTTTTCAACAGACTGTTGAAATGGTAAATTTGTTTTTTTTTGTATTTTTCATGCTTTGCTTGCAAAATTGATAGTTGAATCACAACTATTTTTATTCTTTACACAACTTAGTCCATGTTAGGGTCATTTTGAACTGCAAGTGTGGTCCGTTTAGACAATGCAGAAAAAAGTTTGACGTCATGAAAGTTGATTTTTTTAAACTTTTGAAGATATTTAAATTTTTCATGGTAAGTATTTGGAGCAATATGCTGATCAGAACAAAGAATGAAAAATAGAAAAAAACATCAGAAAGTGTCTTGAAAAAACTTAAAATAATGCAAAATAATAAAATGGATACACGTAGATTTGAGATTTAGTCCACGTAACTGTTGTTTTACAGACTTTTGCGAGTGAATTTAATGTCAAGCAAACATACAAATCGCATACAAGCATACATAACTTTGATATCTTAGTCTGACCAAGAGTACAAAATGGAAGAGTATGTCACTCTTTCCACTGGCCAGCTTGGTAGCGCGGTAGATACGTTGCACAATAACGGACAAAAAGGGACCCGAACGGGATAAGAGTAACCCCTAATGAGTACCTGGTACCCTAACGGGCCCTCCAGGTACCCAAATGGGACCCAGGAACCATAACGGGACGCAGGTAACCAAATGGGACCCCAACGTATTTGGTTGGCTGATGCCAATAATGCTGTTTTTTTGTTTAACATTTTTCTGCCCTAAAGACTTATTATAAAACATAAACAATGTCGTGGTAAACTGATGGAACTTAGTTAAAACTATTGTATATATTTTGAAATAACTGCTGTACAAAATGCTCACTTTTTTGCCTTTTTTTATGCCATTTTTCAAAAATATCTCATTTCAGCAGCGTTTCTCATTTCTCATAATAAGTCTTAAGGCCGGTTCACACAAGGCAATTTGTAGGCGATTTTTAAGCAACCAATCACCAGGCAACGCGCAAGCAACGCGCGTTGCTTGAAAATCGTTTTGTATAAACGTGCAGGCAATTTCCAAGCAACCAACATTCTTCAGTCGCTACGTGCGCAACTTTTTCAAGCAAAGTGCAGGCAACAGCCAATCTGATAGCAGCATTCCCACTAGAGCTTGTTTTCCCACGGTGGCCTAAAAATTAGTTATAGTTTTTTCAGTTATATTTAGTGATAGTTTTAGTTTTGTTTAAAAAGTTTTCCGTTACTTGTACTGTGCTGCTATACTATACAATGAACAGGATTGAAGAAAACTAAAAAAAGTTGACTCAATTTACATTTAGCATCGAATATTGTGCAGATAATTATGTCTTATTCCTCTCAAAGGCTAATTTTTTGCCCGTTTTTTCAAACTCGAGCTGTCGAGACATAAATACACACTTAAAAGTGCCAAGCCACCCAACTCCACAATTTAGCACAGTAGCAACTGCCAGTTTGAAATTTAGGCGGGCTGAAACTTGATTGGCTGTCGCCTGCTGGTTGCCTGGTGATCGGTTGCTTGAAAATTGCCTCGCGTGAACGTATTTTTGCAAGCACCTTCGAAGCAACGCTCGTTGCTTGCAGGTTGCCTGAAAATCGCGTTGCCTCGTGTGAACCGGCCTTTATGGTAGCAAAAAAAATAAAGTAAGAAAAACAGCATTATCGGCAACGTTACATATGCCCCACGTGAGCTCATGGTAGCTTGAGTGTAAACTGCTGCAATCTGATTGGCTGTTGGATTTGAGAAAAAGTCCCATTTGGGTACCTGAGTCCCGTACCCGTTTGGATACCTGAGTCCCGTTTGGGTACCTGGAAGACCCGTTTGGGTACTCCCATCAGCCAAAGCTAATCAGATACGTTGATAGCTGGATCCCGTTATGGTATTTGGGTATCTGGTAGGCTCGTTTAGGTACCTGGAGGGCCCGTTTGGCTTCCATTTTGGCCGTTATTGTGCAACGCATGTGCCGCACTGCCAAGCTATCCAATGGAAAGACTGTCATACACTTCCCATTATTTACTCTTGGCATGACGTGGCTATTCCTTCACCGGATTAAACAGACTGGGTTTATTTTAGTCCGAGGTTTTGGAAAGACAAAAAGAACGAAAGCGACTAAATGAGTTAAAATAAGCGTGCGGCTAATAGCACTAAAATCAGTCCGATTCACGGATTTCTTTGAAAAACTAATTTTTTAATCCGGTAAAGAAATAGACCCGTAGACACATATATACATGCTAAATCGTCCTAAATTTTAAACTAAATCTACCAGTAGGTGTCAAGCCTTGTACACTTTTCTGTAACATACCATAGTTCAAAAACGGTTGTTACATAAATGTGACTTAATCTCAGAAAGCGATACATAAAAGGGTGAATTTTTGCGTCAAAAATTTTTAGGGTATATTTTATTTTCATGATAAGCGATTTTTTATCATTCAAATTACCCGAAATAGGGACTTCATAAACTGAACTACGCCGAGATGAGAAATCTGTGAATGCTCATGAGACTTGAAGCAAAAATTTTTTACAAAATAAAAAATTTAGGGGCAAAAATTATAACAAGGGCAGCATAACGCCTAAAGGAGGTATTTTCCAGACAAAGCACAAGAAAACACAAAAATGTACGTATTTTGGCCCATTTTTAGGCCTGGGTTGTCGACTTTCGGTCTGGCAGCCTCGCTATGTTAAGTTGTGTGGTAAGTATATATGTGGTTTGTTTCTGGTCTGCCTCGTTGCTTCAGGTAGATTGCCTAGGTCCGAAACCAAAGTGTGACTGAGCCTAGGAAATACCTGAGTCCTAAATCGTACGCAACCTGACCAAACTTGCACAGAAAAACCGCGGTTGTCGCGTAGAAATCTATTTATTGGCGTAAATATAGCTTAGGCTGCAGATACAAAACAAAAGGAGATGGGAAATAATAAATGGAAGTGGCCGCAGCCGTAAACACGCACAACCGTCCGTCGCTAAAATTTGTAACAAAACTGTGCCGCTTTTGAGCTAAGCACTTCACGTCAATTTATCAAATGTGAACACGTTGACCATTTGTTATTGTGAAAACCTCCTTAGACGTAATTTTGACTATTAATAACACGCTATTCGCATTAATCACATTTGTTAGACATACTTTACATTGGAAGGCTGGTTAAGTTAGTCAGTGGTTTATTTTCTGAAACTTTTCAAATGAAACTTAAACGAGCCTTATGGCAAGTCTAATTTTACAGAACATAAAATTTACTGAACCAATTTGCACAATTTCGGTACCAATAGACTTCTTGACCCCAGGGCTTCAAAATTATAAATTTACATTATTACATTATTTTTACAGTTTAAATTTTGATTTTTTTGCAAGATTTTTGTGTTTATAGTTTTTTTAGTTTTCTAGTTTATTGGTGGTCCCAAACCGCAACATTTGTTCCTGGAAGACTGCCTGTCACTCAAAGGGTGAAAAGTGCGGTAAATTTTGCATGTTACACGGTTTTAAACGTCTCGTGAAAACAGCGATTTAGCTATGTACTCATAACCAATTATTAAACAATAATTTGCCCAAACTAGCCGTCAGCAGCTGTGACAATTTTCAGCATATATTTTCGCTTAGACAGTTTCGGCGATGCTATTCTGGTGATTTCCAGATAGCTACGTCTTGACTGAAAAAATGTATAGCAAGACTACTGCTAATTTCTGAATCAAGTGGAGAATCCTTAAAAGAGACGACTCAGTTATAGCCCCCCACAACTGTTTCAGATACAGTTTTTGACTGAAGCAGCCGATTATAGCTGCAGTCAGCATTGACTATTTGATCATTTGTGCGGATTCGATACAAATATAGCTTGCCTGTGTGAAACAACACCCTAGAACAGGTCAGGTCAGGTCAGGCTAAAAGATAATCACTGCCTAATCAGTACTTTAGAATAGCGTTTAGTCAACGTTTAAGCACTTTATTAGTTAATCACTCGTTTGTGAGCGTTTTCATTGTGAAAAATTGGCTGACCAGCCAACTTGCATTGAAACACACCTACAACTTTTCCATTGAGCTTACGAGTGACGTAAGATAACATTACGCTAAAACATTTACGCTTTTTATCAGCGTTACGCTAGGATATCAATTATTGTCATTTTGTGTTTATGCTGATATTTTTTCCATCGCATGTCCTCACTACACTCGTTGAACAAAACGATGAAAAAACAATGGATTAGAAAAACGATGGACAAAACAAAATAAAAAAAACGAATGGACTGTCAATTTTCTGCTTGAGAACTAGTGAAAATTTATTGTTGCCCGCGAATCTTCTGACCGAAAACGAGATACTTGAGCTATTGACTACGGTAAGCAAGGTGACAATGAGAGTTCCTTAGTTTTCACTTAGCTGCAATCAAAGGGGGTAATGAGTTAATCAGTTGATAAGATATGAGCTGTAAAATTTAGTAATGGCGCAAACATCACAAAAACCGGAATGGGGTGGGGAAGTATTGCGTTAAAATTA
Organism: Trissonchulus sp. WLG1_4; assembly: GCA_030248245.1. NCBI lineage: Eukaryota > Metazoa > Nematoda > Enoplea > Enoplida > Ironidae > Trissonchulus > Trissonchulus sp. WLG1_4. The sequence continues at coordinate 24,454 of JASANF010020338.1, read as the reverse complement.
CAAATATCACATATTGGAGATAGCCGTGGGAATTTTGTCTCTGTTCCCGCTTAAACGCGACAACTATTCACGATGCTGATTTGTTAAAATTTGGATCTTACTTGCATCGGTTTGTGACAATTGGGATACAATTTGGTGCTTAGCAGCAATGGGACTTTTTAATTTTTTTCAGAAAGGGACGTTTGTGGCAGTCGTAAGCATTTCCCAACTCAATTTGACCTTTATTTATTATGTTTACTTGTCTCTACATATGTATAAAATCTGTTTTAAATAAAAAAATCACATTTCGTACCAGTGGCGCCGGATCCTATTATCTGATGTAAAGTGCTATTGCCCTTTTTATCATATGTTTAATTTAACCGTGGTTAACTTAGCCATGGTTAATTTAACCACGTGTCGTCTTTATCATAAGATGGTTAAGTTAACCACGCGTGGTTAAGGCCGTGGTTAAATTAACCACGCGTGGTTAACGGCTGGTTACCGAGATTTAATCACGGCCTGGTTAACTTAACCACGGCGTGGTTAACTTAACCATGGTTAAAATGAAGTGTCTTTATCATTATCACGGCGTGGTTAATTTAACCATGGTTAAATTAAAGTGTCTTTATCATAACCACGGCGTGGTTAATTTAACCATGGTTGAAATAAAGTGTCTTAACCATAAGCACAATGTGGTTAATTTAACTATGGTTAAAATATGACGTCTTTATCATACAGAGTTAACCATGGCGTGGTTAATTTAACCATCGTTAAAACACTGCATCTTTATCATAAGTGGGGTTAGGTGGGAATATATACAAGTTGTACATAGCCCATTACATAATTACATACATGTAATTTTGGGTCAAAAATTTGAAATGTATGGAGAAGGGGCTCTCCGGCCAAATTTTGAGTAACCCGTCTCCCCTGATTGACCAAAAATTCCGTAAATTTGGCAAGTTTTTGCACAATTTTTGAAAAAAGTGCGATTTTTACGCAATTTTACCCAAATTTTTGGGTTTAGTTTCCCCATTCCGCCACTCATACAGCGCATAGAAAAGTTCTCTGTTCGTCGGCGAACGACGACTCTTATTTTTTGCGAAAAGTTACCAATTTTTGCAAAATTGACCAAAAGGTTGGCCGGAAACTGAAAACAAAAAAATTATATTTTCACGGTATTACGTTGAAAGTGGGTCAAGCCTACTTTTTTCAAAAATTTTTGTTCCTAACATTCTGGCCAACCATGGCCACTTCTGGCGACGAATAAAACTCGGCGTGCAGCGACGAACAAGGTACTTTTAAAATGTTTTTGTGGTCATAAATTACTCGAAATTACTAGAAATTTTTGTTAATACTGACGAAGCTGATTCTTACATGATCGATAGCCTAATGTTATATATCAACCTACATAATAATGTTATACCTATATCAACCTACATTTTTTAAAGTTTTTGCGCATGGCTTGAGCAGTGGCACCGAACTTAAAGTCACTCAAATTTGGCCAGCCCAAAAAACGGCCATTTTTTACATTTTCCCTTTTATTTTAGATCTGAAAAAACATATCAAAAATCCGGATCATACGATATTGCGCCCATATGTGGGCTACAATTATGCGAAGTTTCAGCCTGATTGGTTTGAAATGGTTCGTGCTAGAACTGTCCAACGAGGGCTACTTTAAGCTTTTTGGCGTACTTTTGTGCCTGTGTAAATACATGATAAAGATGATACAAGTTAAGGCCGTGGTTAAATTTTTTCTGTTAAAGACGGCGTGGTTAAATTAACCACACGCTGGATTTAAGGCAAAATTTAATTTAACCTTATGATAAAAGACGACTTTGGTTAAATTAACCATATGATAAAGACGATGTGGCTAACTTAACCACGGTATGATAAAGACAAACATTTAACCCACGGTTAAGTTAATCATGGCGTTAACCATGGTTAAATTAACCTTATGATAAAGACAACGTTGTTAATTTAACCATGCGTTAACCATATGATAAAGAGGCCTTATGTATTTAATTATAAACCATAACAAGTTTAGGTTAAGTTTCAAGTTATTAAGGTGAATATTTTATAGAATTCAACAGAGCTTGCATGGTGTGATGCACACAAAGAAGTTGTGTAAACAAGTGTTAGCATAATTAATACCTACATAGATTTATATATTTATACATACAAAACATTTATACATTTATACCTAATAGAAATGTTTTGCAAGAAATACTGATGTTTGAATTTTGCTATTACAGTAATTGTTAGTTATTGGACCATGAAAACCACAAAAAGGAGTTGTGTAAACAAGTGTTAGCCTAATTAATACCTATATCTTTATAGAAATAAGAAATGTTTTGTATAGAAATAATGACGTTTGAATTTTGCAATCAAAGTAAATGTTAATTATTTAACCATGAAAAGGCTTAGCTACAGTACGTATTTGTATTACGGACGTATTTATTCCGTATTTTGACGTCTGTTTGGAATGTTTCTTTTCAAATATAAACATTCATTTTCGTTATTTTGTAAAATCTAAAATTCTACTTAAAACATATATTCTAAAATCGACAGAATAAAATAAACAGTGTCAGTTTCAGTTAGAGTCAGTGTTAGTGTCAGCCTTCCGTTGTTTTACGAATGCCGCGAATGTAATTATGGGTTGTTAAAAAAGCTTCAAAGGTGTTTGTGACCCTGTTAGTCTGTTACATCTTAGTGTACCGTCCAAACTAGTATTTGGTCTTCACTGTGTTCAGAACCAGTAGTAAGCAATGAATTTATAAGTTACGGTTAACTGCGCAAATTGGCTTTTTAACTATTAAAAGTAACATTTAATGCATAAGCAATTCAGGAGGCAGACGTAGAACGCATTTTGAGAGTCCATCTTTGAGAATTTTTATTCATTCATTCATTCATTCATGTGCTGATCAAAATTTTTTGGAACAAATAAAAACCAGCTTAGTGAAGTAGCACAAACATCAGGATGAAAATCGTACAGTGGCACCTAATATGTATATGTTCAGTGTTAAATTATATGAATCTTTTAACAGTTGGCTAGAACGATTTGAGTTGCATTCAAAAAAGTAAGGTTGGACAGAAGCCAAAAAACAAAAATTATCATTATTTACACCACAAGGCTTCAGAATATTGAAAAACTATCACAATCAATAATTTAGCCAAACTGAAGTTTTATTGCAACAACAAACTTAGCCAGATAAGCAAAAAAATAACAAAAACATGGCGGTTGCTACGCGCAGTTCAGCCAAAATATATTCCACTAGGGCCACCAATTAAACGCCAACTAAGGCGTACCGTAAATTAGAAGGTGTGGAAATTAAAGAAAACTTTATTGTAAACTTGTATAATTGAAACTATTGAAACTATAACATACACGTGGGGAACTAAAGAAAGCATCCACAGTTTTTTGAAACCTTTTTTCAAAACTTATAACTAAATTTTGACATGCATGCTGATTAGATTTAAACAGGCTTAGATTTAAACAGACTAGAAGTAAACACCTGTACTTAGATTACACTTTTAGTTAGACTAAATGGCCGTATGGCATTACAGAAAATTAAGTCTATTTTACAAAATGTCAATGGGCTACTTTGGATTATTCAGAATTAAAGGGCAGGAGCTGCAGAAAGTCCCGACAAGACAGCAGGTCCAAGCGGGGCAATAAGTGGTTGAGAGGGGCAGAGCATACCATTCCACTTGACAAACTGCAGGTTTATCACTACAGGCGGCTGGTTGCCTTGGCTCTGTCCTGCAAAAGGGGCAAACAATTGTAGAAACAGGTTCAGCTGCTGTTGGCGCAGCGCGACAGTGTAGGAACTGATAATGAGCATCGGCAACTGGTGTGATACTGGTACCGAGGTGGCAAGCAGAGGAAATGGACCAGTTGCTGGTAAAGGTTGAAACGGCGCTCGATAACGAAGTCCATTTTCTTTGTGCGGAGTTGTGTATCCTTTCACCGGCCCGTTCAAACGGTTGATAACGATAAAAATCTTTTCGCACCTGCTACATTTGGCGCAAAGTTTGAGGGGGCCTTTTGAGGACAGAATAGGTTCGGTGTTTGATAAACTGGTGATAAATTTGGATTGGGAAGGCCCACCTGAAGACACAATGGGTTCGGGGTTTAATCGATAAGCAGGGTACTCTGCCCGTAGTTCTTGGCATATGGTGTCAGTTTGTTTTTTTTGGGTCTCACTGCAAGTTTCGTCGGTAGACAAGGCACTGCTGTTGTCACCGGTCTTATCATGGTTAGTAAGTTGTTCAGTAGATGTTTGCTCCTTCTCCTGTATTTGAGAAGAATCAGCCACAACAGTTAGCTGCATACGGTTAGCTACATCTATTTCTACAGAAGATGGTACAGGGTGTAAATGTGTAGGAATAGTTTGTTTGGCCACTGCCAAGTATGCTTTCACAGCATTCTCATGAGTCCAACAGGGCATTTGTTACTTTAAATAAAATCAATCATTGTGCTCAAAAACAGAGTTTGTAAAACAACAGAACACAGAACGATAACATTTGATATTTTAGCTAAAAATATGATGAAATACTATGGTTAGACTTTTTTTTGATTGATTTTTCTGAGTACCTTAAAATCCACAAAACTTTACATACAATTTTTCAACTTCTTAAAAACTAACCAAAAATCTTGTTTTTGGGTCGTAAACTAGCCGTGAAAGTTTAGTCAATTCACAGATTTTCTTAAATATTGCTGCTTTCTTATTAATGACTGTGCAAATTTTGATACTACTACACTATTTTGATACTACTATACTTTGACACTACTGCAAAAACTTCAAAGATTAAACTACCACATCAACATCAACGGTTTGGGGAGAGAATAGGTACTGTGTAAGGGACTACTGAGAGCATTAGTAAGCTAAATTTTCCTCTTCTCAAATGGCTGTTGCGCAGAGCTGAAATAATTGAATAAATATTTCAGAAGCAATTAAAACTTGCACTGGACCCAAAGAACACAGACACCCACTCACTTTGTACCACACACCTGTACGTAGGTAAACAAAAGTTTAACTCTGTCTCTCTAAAACACAAAACCACAAACACGTTGAGAGCGGGCCGGCTCAGGTGTGGCTTGCAAGCCGCAACAGCCATGCAAAATAAGCATACAAACCCGTGGTGAACAAACCAGGGCTCCCGCACTCCCAAGAGGCGCATCCAAACTAGCCCATAAGGCTGCGGCTTGCTAACTTCTCACCACTCTCACCACACCAGCGCAAGCCCGCTCTCTTAGCTTCCTGGAAAATCCAAGTAACACGTGATAAACATACATAAGCACACTACATTAAAACTTGCGAAAACAAGTCAAGAAACTCAAGTGACTAGACCGGTAAAAACTTTGGTTGCAAATTCTGGCGTAATTTGGGTCTATCTTTTGGAAAAGTCTGATTTCCAACGCCCCAAATTTCGCAAAGCCCATTCAGATAAACCGTTGTGAGCAAGTTCTCTGGCGGCACCAACCCGAAACGAGTGTGTATTAAAATTTCTTGGGTCCAATCTAGATGTCTGTAGTGTTAGTTTGAATAATTTTTCAAAGTAAACCCTACTGAGTACTTGACCTTGAGGCGTAACTACATTAAATACTAAATTTCTCGGTGATATCCTTTGGCGATATTGTTCTAGCACTAACCCAGGGCAAAACCGCCACTTAGAGCCGCCTAAGCAAGGAACTCTAAATGTCCACCCAAGCCCATTTGAGTCAGTTTTACATTTTGGTAAAGAGCAATTAAAACTGTGCAACCCTAGAAATTTGAAGTAAATCGTGGGTTCCTGTAATTTCACTGATTCGGCGAAGTTAGAAAAACATGAGGACGGCCGTGGCTTGAAACAATGTAGACTCGTGCTTATTTAAAACATGGCTTGCTGAAAAAATTGATCTTGTTAAAATTTCTACTTTAATTGGTGACCGAGCTGGGCGGACCGAGACTTTGCTGAGACGCTTATATCCTTTAAGTAGGCCAGCTAATGGCGGCTTAGAGAGAGAGGAAGTTGTCCCCCTTTAGCGATATAACAAACTTGATTCCTGACAACAGCTGACAAAGCCTGCCGTAAGACACTTGTGTATGCTTAGCATAGGCAATAAAATACTGTAATTGACACATAAAACATTTCGACAAAAGTGAGTTAGAAAAACAGAACGAGTAAAATTTGTTCCAAGCATTTTGTTATAACTTTCGAGTACTTCGTGCTATTCCTGCTTCCAATATAGTCTCTAGCTGCTCTTCAACAAATCCCAGATAGCCTGATGGACTTGTGTGGGGCTTCAGTTGGCGTTGAGATTTGTTCGCTGAAAAATTTGCAAATTACCACGAGACAGAGCATCTGCACCCACATTCAGTCTACCTGGTATAAACAAAGCATCGGTGCGAAAATTATGAACTAATGTTTGAACCGTAAATTGTCGCACTGACAGATAACTGTGCTGTCAACAAACTGATTTCCCCATAATAACACGGATATGCCGATAGCTGCTACCTCCATCCATTGAATTGAAATACTATCTTGAAAGCTTGTTTTTAAGGTAAAAGGCCATTCAGTGGAAAACCAGTTGTTTCCAAACACGCCTCAGCAGCCATACGTTGACGAAGCATCGGTGGACAGGATCATTTTTTGGGTTTTTGGTTCCGGTCCCTTTTGATGATACGAACCCCGTTCCAATTATTGAGAAAATATTTCCAAGCTTCCATACCCTTTCTCGCCTCTGCATTTAGCTTGACGTGTTGAAACATTTGTTTTACGCCGATTGATAAATCGATTAATTGTCGGAGGAATGGTCTGCCAGGAGCAACTACCTTGCAAGCGAAGGACAGTTTACCAATGAATGACAGTAACTCACGAAGAGAAATTGACTTTTTAGTACACCATGATGAAACTAAAAAACGGTGATTCAACTTGTTTTGCGGTAGACGAATCACTTGACTAATAGAATCAACTTCAGTACCAAATATTGTTAATAATTGCACTGGGCCTTCTTGTTTTTTTAACTTCTAACGGAACCCCTAAATTTTCAAAAAACTTGGATGCTGGTCTTCAACTTAGTTAAACATCCCGTATAAAATTCGTTAGCAATTCAAAACTCGTCCATTAGATGCACACTGGGGTTAATATCGTTATTGAATAATAAAATTTGCTCCAAAGCTGACGCAAACCGCTCCCAAATACAAGGGGAAGAGCTTAGACCAAATGGTAGATATTTATCTTAGTAACATTTGTTCTCCCATGAACGACCTAATAAATGAAAATCCTCTGGCCTAATTGGAATGTTTAGAAATGCCGATTTGACGTCCCATTTGGCCATGTAATTTCCCGAACGGAGCGAGCAAAGAAAGTTTCGACGCAATATCGTCAATTGAACCGTATGCCACTGGAAAGCTTTCCATACAAATAGAATCATTCATGCTGTCACCATTTGGAACGGACAAGTGGTATATCATTTGAAATTCGGGTGAATCTTTTTTTGGAACTAGTCCCAGTGGATGATTTTGAAAGAATGGGAAATGTGGCAAAGTGAAAGGACCTTCATTTCGACCCAGCGACAGATCTTTTTGTATAGAGTCGGGAACTGTTTTTGGATTTAGCTGAGCGTTTTTTAGGTTACGTGAAACTCTCGATTTTTGGCTACCTGTAAAGCCTATCCAAAAGCCTTGCAAGAGATTTCTAACCAGAAAATTGACAACGTGATCGGGTACTAACGCTTCTAGAAGTTCTGACTGTAACAGGTTTATGTTAATTTCAGCATGAACAGTTCTATTTTCCCATAACTCAACCGTGGAGGAACAATTAAAAATTTGGCTTGAGATTGAGTTAATTTGAACTGGGAATGGTTTTTTCTGCCTTCTTAGAGACTGCTGGTTACTCCCGGTCTGGCCATTTGTTTGCTTGTCCGAACAGGCAAAACCTGGATGTGACCCACGGCAGTGCAGACAAGCGTGCCCTCCGGCACAAAGGACGTTAACTGGCTCAACTCCGCTGCACGTTGCCATTTGTGTTCCGGATCTGTCGGTTTGTTTCCAATCAGCGGTTGAAACGGCTAGGCCCAGGCGCTTTGTTGAATTACTGGATTGAGGCGTCGACTTGTCTCCAATCCCAGGCTGTCTAGTCGAAATCGGAGAAGGGATCTGGGCGACAGGCATAAATCCCACGTTGTCAACCCTGACCTCATTCTCGGCAGCCTGTGTGCCCGGTGCAGCTTCTGACCTCGTCGCTAGCGTCACCTTTTTCTTTGCTGGTGTCTTCACGATCTTTTTTGCCGAGTTTTTCTCGGAGCTTGTTTTCTTGTTTGATTTTTGGGTTTTGACTGGCGTAGCATGCCCTTAGTTTTAAACGACTGAGCAAAGAAGAGCTCGCAGGACGTCACAGTAACTACTGACCCAATGAGGCCATATCCACCGACTAACGACTAATGACTAGCTAGTCCATAAACAGAACATTAGGCATATTAGCTAACCCAGATTTTAACCAAACTATCACTCGGCCAAACAGAGTTAAATATAGTCAATTTCTGTTGCACGTGTGCGTACATTGTCCCATCCGTGTAATTATTATAAAAATGCCCTTCCACCAAAGGCAACAAAAGAATAGGGTAGGAATGTAATACCTTCGCAAAAAACTGCTGATCTAATAAGCTTGTTAAGTTTACAGGACAAGTTTTGCAGCCATTGAATATACAGGACGTTTTGCAGCTGAATATGATAACTAAGCTTTTTAAATGTATCGCACAAGATTTGCAATAACAAAAAATCAATCGCTCGGTGACACGTTGGTGCTGTCTGCACCTTCTTCGCGCAAATTATTTATCCATTATTATACACTGTACCATTGTCGGGAAAACGTCAATAGGCAAGGGGTGCGGAGCTACCTGTTTAATTTTGTGAGGAGCCACTTTCCTAAAGTTGGTTGCCGCAGCACGTTTACAGATTTATTTTATTGAGTTGTGTTTACATGACCTCGATGAAGGCAGCATTTTGTGTCGCTGCCAAATCAGCTTTTGACAATGATAAAAAGTTATCTTAATGTCTTGTTAGAAGATCTCGCTGGATTACACTTGGGATTGATCGACGCTGTGCTCAAGGCGTTTCAACAACCTTTTTACGCGGCGGCCTCAGCCGCCGCGTATATACTATAATACAACAGGGCAATTAACACGTATGTGCTGCTCACCGTGTAAATTGCACTGCAAAAATCAGTAGGTCACAAAAATACATTATATGTGTGAGCGTGTGTGTGCTTTGTGCATGCTTATCATAGAACGGTTGGTTAGAACGCTCATACAGTGTTTACATGGTGAACTTAAGTCAGGCTGTAATAATAGCAGAACACAGATCCACAGCAATGTAATGTAATGTGTGTAAGCGATGTAACGAAACCTGTAATGTGATGTTATTGTCACGATGTTTCTATTATGTATAAGTATGTCGGTACTCTTTGAGGACTTGAAGTCATTGGTAAAGAAAAATAAAGCCTTGAAAGGCTATGCATGTTATTCAATGTGAGGTGACAACATCGCCAGCGGTTGAACTGTTCTGACATCTGACATTTGTAGACCACAGTACCACATACAAATTTTTTACAGACTGTTTATGCTTTAGATTCAAACTTATTTAAAACGGTTTTTTGGAATAAAAATGGTTATCAGTTTTCAATTTAAAGACTTTCATAAATATTCTGAAAGCAACACTACCGCGGAGCCGTTGCTTTACAAACTTTACATTCAAATTCATCAATAATCGTAAGATTTAGAACTTACAATTGTTACAATTGTAATATTTAAGGCGAGGCAAGGCAAGTTGAGCACCAGACAGACCCCAGAAAAATAGTTGTGTGACATGTTAGGTTACAGTTGTTGGCTTTAAAAGATTTGGTGCCGCGTTTTATATTCGAAGAATATCCTCGGCGTTGTAACAAATGTCGGAACGAAATCTATCGAAAGACTGTTTATCCTTACTCGCAAAACGTGCTTGTTTAAACTGACACTGTAGTTAGAGAAACTAACTACAAATGCGGAAGCGGAGTTGATACGCAAGGTTTTTGTACACATTGGACGTCTGAATGCAATCATTCGCAGACTATAAATTTAACGGTATTAGTAAACTCCTAGTAAACTAAACCTTGTAAATATGCACCTAGGACATACATGTCAGTGCTGATTGGATCCAAGGTTTGGTAGGTTTATGCGACGTTTCGTTTTTTCCTCGTTTCATGCAGTAAAAAGAGTTTGATGTGATATATTTGTAAACCGGACTGATAGAATTGCATTTAGTACTTCAAAATTAAGTTAACACACAATACAGGGTATTCTGCACCTTTCTTATAACGTATTTTGTTGGTGTTTTGTCGACTTAAGTGGCACAGCTGATGCTCAGATCCCAGAGCCGTTGAAAAAAATCACAGTCTTGCATAAACGTTCAAAATTGTGAATAAGTATGTTGTAATTTGCTTGAGTATTACTCAGCCACAAATGATTAACTAAAGTCTGACAAAAAATAGTTGCAACACATGAGAAAACAAAACATGTGATTTCGTTACAAAGTTTTTTACTATTAAGAGTACAACAAGTAGTCGCAGAAGTCATGGCAGTAAATTAAGTAAGTGGCGCATCTATTTTTGTTAACCTTTAGTCATTTTACTAAAAAATTAAACAACAATGAGACTATGACCGATTAAAAAACACAATAAATTGTTTATTCATTACCAATACATTGAATTGTCACATGTTAATTTGTGTTACATTTTAAGTTTCATCTTGTGCAAAAATTTATGCAAGTATTCTACGACTTTCGCACTACTAACTCACACATTGCTGAAAATACAAAAAATTACGCATATACGCAAAAACTATATGATCGGCGAGGGCTTCTACACAATATGTACAAGTACTGAATGAAAGCTATTTTATTTTTGAGTATCTTGTTCTCAAAACACAACGCATTAACATGCGTCTGAACAAGCCCAACCTGCGGCAAAACCTTCAGTAAGTATTAAGAATTATGTTCAAGTAAGCTGACCAGCAGGTCAGCTAAAACCTGTTGTGCAGCAGATAATTATCTTATTGTAAAATGTGTATGCAAAAGTTCAATGCGTTTTTATGCAATCTTACAATAAGTTGTTTATGCAAAAACTGGAAAGAGTTTTAATTATCTAACAACAATTTATGTAGGAATGGGTTGTTTTGATGAGTGAGAAGTGTATTCATTCTTTCATGACCAAAAATGACTACAGTTCGCAGGAAACATAAGATGCTGCCAACAAAATTATCTGGTCAAATGTTGGTACTATCAGCAATGTGACACACGCGCACTATGTGATACACATGAACTAAACAAACGCACATTGACATTTTTCCAGCTTACAGTGTAACTTTTGCACTAGACAATGATGTGACGCTCGCGCAGTAGCTCTAATATGCAAAGCAAACTAACGCACAGACGTACATTGCACTACAAGCCCAGTGTATTCCGCCAGAAATCAAAATTAGAGACCTGTTGTGCTGTGGCACAACAGGAAAAATATTACGGCCAGTGCAGACTTCATACTTTAGAACTTACTGCTTAGTCATGCACATCGCTGAAAAATTGTATTCAAAATGAAACAGAAAGTTTTGGCGTAAAATAAAACTGTTTAAAACACTCAAACCACCCAGCGCTGAAGTTTTTCATGCTCACTTTCAGCAACTTTATTCTTCTTCTATTTATAGAGAAAATTCTTACTACATATTGATGCTGATTTAAAAAAAATTATCTACACGCTTATTGTCACTCCAATATTTTTTACTTACGTTTGCGGCTTTCTGAAATTAGTTATGCAGTAAAACGGCTTAGAAATAATAAAAGTCCTTAGTAATTTTTAGCACCATTTTTTTGAGGAGCTGTTTTCTGCAATCCTCAAAACCTCAAATTACCCATCATTTTGGCAAACAACGTTTATTGTGCCAATTTTTAAACTAGGTGTTTAAACGATTCGAGAAAATTATAGAAGTATTTCGCTCATGAGTAATTTGATTAAACTTTTCGACACTATAGTACGGGAAAGATTTGGAAACTTGGCTTTAAAGTGTTAATTGTATTAGTGCTTTTCAAATAGCATATAAACCAGAATATTGTACTATTGATAATTTATTATAGTATTATTTATTATGATAGTTTAGTATTAATATTATGATAGTTAAGCATTATTTAGCTTGCCAATAATGCTGCACAAAAAAAAGCTGTTATACAACGTCTTTATTTATTCTTTAAGGGGGTAGTGTCGCGAAAGCAGTCGATTTTACGCGACTGTAAAACTTGTTCAGTAAAATGTTAGAAATTGTTCTTTCTATATTTTAAAAATCTACCAAAAGGCAAATTATTTTGCCAAGTTTCAGCAAAATTGGTGCAGCATATAGTTTGGAATAATGCCTCAAAGTCGGAAAAATGACGAAAAAAAAACCTATTCACATTCCATTTTTTAGTCACATTTATCAATTTTTCTGTTTAGTTTTTTTACACAGACTAATAGCACATATGTTGTAGTTTATGCACAAAAAATTTAGTGCAGATTACTGTAGCGGCTGTGGAGTAATACTAGTTTGAACTGTGAAGGTGTACTTAAACTGTAAAATAGTAACAGCAATAATGATAAATTGTGGAAAATCTAGACGCTTATTTTCAAATCAGAAGAAAAACGAACCTTCAATTTTCTTTTTTCTTATTTGTCGCAAAAAATTGTGCGTCCACACATGATGCGTACTTCACAAGCTGGCCAATCTGATATCTGGCTTGATTTTTCGAACTTTTATGTCCCTATTGTGTGATGTCTGGCTTACTAATGACGATTGGTCCAAGATATTTGTCAATATCGATAGTGTGATGTCTGGCAGTAATTATTTGATACCATACAGCGTTGGACTAGCTTCTCATTGCATGTACTACTTCAAAACAAAAAGTTCTATTTTCACAGCCTATGAGCAAAACTGCTTTCGCGACACTACCCCCTTAAAAGCTTTCGACAAAATTATTAATAGACAAGATAATTTCTATAAGGTGGCATGCATTGCGAGTAAATTTTTCAAGTTGCTAGTAATTTATACCAATGTCTTACTAATGTCAAGTCAACTGTCCGCGGTGTCGAAATAAATTTTTTAAATCAAATATGAGGGTTCAACAAGTAGCAGTGCTTTCTCCAACATTTTTCAATTTTTTTATTAATGACCTAAAAGAGTATTTTGTTGAAATCATCAGTGCTCATATGATGCTGCATAACATGCCCAATCATTTTTTATGCTGACGATCTTCTGCTGTTTGCTGACTCACATGAAAACATGCAACGGCGGCTAACTAAATGAATATTTTTATTTGAAACCCAAGCTTAAAAGTAATTTATTGGGATATGTAGCAGTATCCCAGCAGTATTAAATTTTGAGTGTGAAGTCTGCAATTATTTAACATGGACTAAGTCTAACTTTTCCGTACTGCACAACAGTTCTGACATAATTAAAAAACTATACTTAAACTTTCTCAAGAAAGCCTGGGCGTTAAAACGACAACACTAACAGTTGCTATTTATAGTAGGACCGTTTTTGATTATTAATTTACATACATTTGGCAGTACTTAAATATTGGTAAAAATTTTAGTCAAACCTAAGGAATCTATTATTAAGCATTCATTCTATGCGATATGTTGTCTTTGTATGTCTCACGCAAATTTTACTACACGGATCCCTTCTTGAATCTGTACACATGATGGATGCCTGGTGCATCACCGCGATCTTAATTTTAATGTTTTCATTTCTATATGCCGCAAGCGCATAATAGATTGTTTTTAGTCCTTGACTGGAAGCCCCAAATTTTACACCTTCCTGGTCTTGACATTTATTTAAAATTTGAACTGCCTCTGGTTGGAGTATCTCTTTAATTGTGGGTTAAGTAAAAAATATACTATAGCCATACTCAGATGTCATTACTTAGAAATTGAGACAGGACGATTTGACCGCAGACCTACTCATCGCATACACCGGGATCAGCGTATGTGTAAAATGTGTAATATGCAAACGTTAGAAAATGAAGTTTATTTTTTGTTGAAACTTTATAATGATATCAGACCATATCATAACGATCACAATGACAAAACTGATTATTTTTTCTTAACCATAAAAAACTGTGGAAACTCTTTAATTCAACACTATGCCCAAGTTTTTGATTTAGTCATTTCAGTTGAGTTGAATTATGTATGTGTACCAAAATCTAATTTTGTAAATCTGAGTTATTGTTTTCCAAAAATCAATAAACTCTGAAATAGCAGGCGGCATATAAATTCTCTGTATGGGATACTGTGAGTTTTATTATCAGTAAATAATTTCGTTACCTTCATAGTAGCTACTGCTTTTGTCCTGCAGCGCTTTGCTACCTGTACTTTCGCGCTTCGTGTTTAGTAGCTTTTTTGATTTGATACGTTTTTCTGGCGACCTAATAATTTAGTAGTCTAGTCACTATACGCAAACAGACTAAAGCCCGGTTCATAGTAGTCCGTAAGGGCTGTCCGTGTCCGTGTCCGTAAGAGTAGTTTAATTCATACTTGTCCGGATGTCCGTAACAAGTTGTCCGAGAGTGTCCGTAAAGGCTGTCCGGATGTCCGGAAGACAAGTTGAATTTAGTTCAACTTTTGTCCGTGTCCGTAAGCAACCAGCCAATCAAATAAAAGTTTTATTAGTCACGTGTGTTTGCGTACACATAAAATTCCTCCGCGCATTGCAAAATTTTATTAAATTGTATAAATTGTTCGTAATATGAACTCAGTAGCTGCATTTTAGTGTGCTAAGAACGGTTTTATTGATTTTTTTAAGGTTGCCTTCTCACACGCTGGGTACGCTGCAGAATGTATAGGCGTTATTTTATATGCATACGCACTGTCCGTATAGTGTCCGTAGCAGTATGAATTAATGCTGCTGACGGATACGGACAAATGTTACGGACAACCTTTCGGACACAGACACGTACTCGGACACGGACAACTACGGACAGTTCCGCACTACTATGAACTAGGCTTTAGACGTAAACACGCATGAACCTACAATCTGTGAGATTTAGTGCAAGATATACAAAAAACTTCTATGGAATCAATAAAGTCAATCACTAACTGAAACAACTGATTAGTGTGCACCTACCTGTTCGTCATTTTTGCCATGAGTAGCTCTATAAATAATCCAAGAAGTTGAAAAACTGACAAGATCGAACAACCAATCTGCAAAATACATTTTTTATTTGCCAAACTCTTTGTTACTAAACAAGTTCGTTAGTTTTTAATTTTTAATAGGTTATCAAAATTGTTTATTTATTTATTATATATATTTAAAATTTAAATACTGACAAATTTTGCAACAAATCAACGTGGAAGGTAACTTGTCGATCTATTGACAATAAACTATGTGGTAAAAAATAATTGTATGCTAATTTATCAGCCATTGTTTTTACATTAGGACTATGGCTTTTGATTTTTTTATTTATTTACACTTATGTCGACACTGTACAAATGTATTAAGTATTATTCTGTCGAGTTTTTGAAAAGTGTCACTCTACACGAAAAAGTGTCACTACACTTAGATGTTCACTTACACAAATTCCAAAGACTCCGCCAACACTACTAATCAGTTTCTCGTAAGACATTATAAAATGCTCAGTGTACATTTTAACCACATTATCCGAAACTATCGTTAACCTCGCGCGTCGATTCAATACATCCGCGTCGATAAATGAAAAATTGTACTTACGATCCGTAGTTAATCTACAAAATGTAACGTAAAAAACAAGATTTATTTCTAAGTAAAGTATTAACAAGCGCTTCTGCTGAGTGAGGAGCTGTTACTTGGTAGGTCTGAGTGGCAATACTCCAGAGAAATATTAAACGCGGCCACTTATTGTGGATAAAATTATTTTTAATTCTAATTTCTGCACACAGTCACTGCTGAGTAGCTCCAAAGTTTATCAAACAACAAAAAGTGATGAATTGTAAAGACAATTAATTTTTTAGGTCAAAAACTTATTGAAGTGAAAACAGTTTTTTAAAAAATTTCTCACTGAAAATAGAACTCGAACCAATGGATTAAGAATTCAGAGTGCTAACCAATACACTATGAGACCTCTGGTGCGAAGATGTTAACTTCTACTATTGAAAGTTCTTCCTCAATAAAAGACAGACAGTTAGACATTCGTACTAGATGTATTTTTTTATCTACACAATATAAAAATAATTTGGTTGTTTTATTTTTTATCAAAACAATATTAAAATAAATTAGTTGTTTCAACTTCAAGCAATCACTATACTATTGTAAGACATATCTTGCTAAAATAGTTGCTAGTACCTTCTTACGTACCTTTATTATACGACTGTTCGATTCGTACGCTGAAAGTCAATGTTTAATCGAACCTATTCGTTAGCCCGGTTGGTTCAGTTGGTAGTGCTGCGCGCATCTACTGAGCATTTGATTTCGGATCAGAACGTCGTCGGTTCGATTCCGCCCCGGAGCTGCACCTTTTGCCAGGGGTTGTTCTGCACACCCATTGTCTGTGAGTTCCGCCAAACTGTCAGTTCATAATGTGTGTGCAGACTGTCAGAGCAGCGAGGTACCTGCCCATCTGGTGTCAATTAACACTAGAAAATTGACCTACCCAGATTAACGTAGGAATCACAGATTCTGAATATAGTATATACGCGGCCCCTAAGGGGGCCGCGTAAAAAGAACCAAGAAGCAATAAGGATTAAACGTATTAAATAGAAATTAGTTTCGCCAATAACTCATGGCCAGATAGTTTGCCATATCAAATAATTGCAGTCTTTTCCGCTTGCCAACCACCAAAAGAATTGAATTCAACTGTACTTACTTTGAATTTGTTATAGTAACTTCGTAATGACTATAACGGCATGGCGTGCCGCATTTCACAGTTCTGCAATGCAATTCATCATAATACAATTGTTTTTGCATAAAAATCGCTTTCTTATACATAGCAGTTAGTTCAGATGTTCGGCAAAGTCTTATGTTACTTGAAAAATTTAAAAGCGGAACAATGGTGCAGTTGTGTTCAATTGTTGTCATGTCATAAAGACACATATATGCGCAAATAGTCTGAGGAATTGTTTTGTAATCGCGGCAGCCTCCATCATTAATTCTTTCAACTCTGGTAGAAGTAGTTGAGAAGATTGAGTGGTAGCCGACGGGCACTTTTGTGTATTCTAATGTATAGTCTCCAAACTCACGAAATAAAACTGCTGTAAAACCTTCATCCGGATCTGTGCCAAAATGGGGCTCAAGTGGTTTCTCTTCTGGAGCCATAAATTCTATGTTTATTCCTAAAACGTTATAAAGGTAACAAACAACTTAAGGACGACACAAAATCAGTCATACATAATCGTTTGTGTCTGAAAGAAAAGCCATGCTGAGGCTAAAACAAGTTTCAAATAATTTAATTGGATAGTCCCAAGCTTTTGTCATTTGATATGCATTGCATTTTGTCACAAGGGAGTTGGATGTTATTCTAACTCTTTTATCTGCTTCTCAACAATATTTGCTACACCATATCATTCGATTCAGTCCCGCATTTACATACCAACACTAACGCTTAAACTTGCGCTAGCGCTAAGTGTCATTCACAAACTTAAACTTTTAACATATTAAACGTACTTAAGCGCTAACACTAACACTAACGCTTAGCGTTAGTATGTGAATAACACTTAGTACATATGTGAACACGGGCTTCAATCTAGCACTGATGTAAAGTTTGAGAAAACAATTAAGTGTTATACTGCTGCTCCAGGTTTTATAGACTTCACGTTGAATTCGTGAACTAATTTTCAGAGTCGAGACTGTGCCCTAATAGTACCTAGGGACGCGCAGTAATAACAACTTGACGCTATAGGCGTCGAAACAGTTCGTCTGGAATTAGCTCTAGAACCACGTTTGAGAGCACCCAACAAATCACTCAGTAACGTGAGTAACACTAGTAAAGCAAACGCAAGGATAAACAGTAGACTTTTAAACACAAACCACAATTAAAACTAACGCTTTATTCACAAGATAAGCTATACAGTAATACAACGTACAGTAATACAGCTGTACAGCGGAACTAAGCGCACAATGCACACTTTCGAAATATTAGAAACATGAGTAGAATCACAATAATAGTAAAGCCCTAATTCAGGGTAACCATACACTACACTCAAACTTACTAGTATTGAAACCTATAAAATTTGCTAACCGATTCACTGTATACAATCTCATCTTTGATTGAGTCTTGAAAAAATCGATTCTAGACCAGCATGTTGGCAGCGTGTCGGACAAAGTAGCAAATATGGAATATGCGGATGACATCGCGATTCTCCAACTTGACGCCTTGTTGTGTCAAATGCTACTTAATCAAATATCGAAAAATGCAGCAAAACTATGGCTGCGCATTAACTATTGAAAACCTGAGGGAAAAAGCTACAGCAAGCAAGAACTCGATCCATCGCCCCCCCTGTATCTCAATCCATTCTTGCTCTACTCCAGCTGAGCTAACCCGAAACAAACAGTTAAATAATTTCCGAAGGCTGTGCAATTCGGAAGAAATGGCGAAGTGTGCGATTTGTCAGTTAAGAATTACGACTGATATCGCAAAGCTTTAGTTTCGATTAATGATCTCCGATGTATTACATTAATAATTTCCTTTAAGTATGGGTTATGGCACTGGTAGGTGTGCTATAAGTGATTCATACGCATGTTTATGTGAAACTCCGAGTGCAGGAGCACGAGTCCGCCGAAACAGCGTGTGCACCTGCACGAGGGTTTGCACAAATGCGTATCAATTACTTTTAGCACAAGAAATCCTAAGTTGCTTGTAATTTGGTTCTAAATGCTGTACGTAAAAATTTCAGTGAGTTGAAAAAAATACCAAGCTGATGGAAATGAGCCCACAACACTCTGATTCTACATCACTAAGCAGACACCTATCCATTAGGCTACAGTCTTGCTGCTTATAATTTGGTCGCCTAGGTACTTGGTAGTTGTCACAAATTACTTTTTAGGCATAGTGAATGTACGTAGGTATCGCAAAACGTACACCGTACCGTACACACATTTGTGTAAAACTAAGTCCATTTACATTGCAGCTCTTGTATTTGCAAATTATAAGCAAATTGATGTCAGTGTTGAAATGACCTAGTAGTTAAGATGCTGAACTAGAAAACCGCTTATTCGATGGGGATGGTTCGACTTTTCTTGTCTTTACTTTTCTTTCAATTTCTGCAGCGCGCAGTATAAGTAAGTTGCACACTACAGAGAACCGTAATAACCAGGTTATAGCACGCTTCTAATACACTGAACCAAATTATAATTTTTGTTATTCGTCAATTAATGCTATTAAGGGGCTGTATTATTCAGAGATAACACAGTGTTTTTATGGTCTCAATGTGTCGTTGGTTGTTAGTGCAGTGGTTAGCACTCTGGACTCAGAATTCAGTAATCCGACTTCAAATCTCGGTGAGGTGATATTTATTCTCAAATTTTTATTTTAATTTTTTCAAAAGTTATCAATTTGTAACTTCAAATTTGTTTATATTCTTCCAGTAAAGCTTCTGAGATACTTAGCTTTCAATATGTGCGGAAATTAGAATTTAAAAAACAGTGTTACTCAAGACTCACAATGTAATAACCGTTTCTCCCTCATGCAGACTGCATTTGCATAAAACATTTATAGTCACTCCTAGCTGCAATACTTCGATGCACTCGGTAGTTAATATCAAAGTTGACAACGTAAACGCTATTGTAAAAAAGACGTTGAAATTGTAATAACGGTAAATTACCTGGTTTTTGAAACATCGGTACGGCCGTACCAAAGTGAAGAAGGCCACACAAACCATAAGGGGTGTAAAAATCATCTTTACAACAATCAAGTTTTCCAAACGGCGAGTTGCATTCTAGAACTATGTCATCACATCTATACGAGACTTTGTCCACAATCCATTTTAAAGTTTTTTGGTTCTTTTTTAAATAACTATATAAAGTTGTTTCTACGTCTCGAATAGTTTCCATCCATCTTTTTAATACGGAACCGTAGTTATCACGTATATACTTGAAGGTTTTGATATGGTTAGGTGAATAAAGTGCATCAATATAGACGCTAAGCGTTTTGTTCAGCACACCAATTTCGTCTGCTAGTTTTGACACTTCTTGTGGTTTAAACCTGCAACAATTTGTTTATATACATGTTAAAAATTAAATGTCACAATACTAATACTGAGAATAACAAGCAAAAAATCTAACTAGTTTTTGTAAATTTTGTCGATTTAAACCTTTGATGCTGAGTTTAATCTTGTACTATAAACCGCGGCACTATTAGTTGCTAAATTCATCATTTTAATTGTTCCTGTCAGCTCCATTAAGGGTTTTGCCCCTATAAGTTGTATTTTAAGTTATTCGATTTGCTTCAATTTGGCACACGTTGTGGCTCCAATCAAACTTATTGCAGACAAAAAAATGGAAATGAAATTTCCCCTAGGTTATTTTATTTTAAGTGTAAATCATAGACGTAACAGTTTTTGCGTGCGCAAAGCCTCACGTCACCAAAACGTTTGTTAATACTGACGAAATTGGTTTTCACGTAATTTGATAGTCTAATTGTTTTCAAACTTTTACCCATGACATGCAGTTATGCAAAACGTAGTCCCTAACTTTTGAAGGACACAAAACGGCCAATTTTCACATTTTGTCCTCGATTTTAGATTTGAAGATTGAACTATTTGAATATATATATATATGAGACGGTTTCTGGGCAAATCGACCATTTCGAACCCAATTTGGCCAAATTTGCACTTTTGTCTTCGATTCGCTTCAAATTCACACCAGTGAAAGACCTTTATGTAGTAAGTTTATTAAAGCAGTATTAGCTCGCTGCTGCGATTTTTCGGTCAGTTATGACAAAAAAACTGATTTTGGGCGTTTCTAATTTCTTTCATTTTCGATGATGTTACTTGATCGAGTCTCCTAAGCCTCATGATATTGGTAGCAACACAATTCTTTGAGCACTTATAACAAGTAAGTATGACTTTGTTTTACATAATTTAGTTTCAAATTATCTTTCGTGTTTGAGCTGCTGAGTTCATTTAAAGTGAAAAATTTGCTGGTTGGTTTTAGCTCAAAAGTTACATTTTCGGTCATTGTTCCTATAATCCTGTTTGGGCTGTGAGCTGACAACTTAAAATTATATTTATATATATGTTTAACATATTTATTATAGAAAAAGTCAAAATATCCAGGAGAAAAGTAGAGAAATTTTGGGCCAAAACTGAGTGTTTCAAATATCTTGCGTTTCAGAACTTATTACTAGGCATGGAAAATGGTACAACCTTTGCAATCGTATCAGTCTATTTTTTTGCATACATACTACAGTAAATTATTTCTCTTAGTTTATGTTTTGACTTTTGACCAAACTTTTCGTTTTTAAATGAACTTGACGTGAAAATGTATCGTTATGGTGTTGCACAGTTATCAAAAATCTCATAGTTCTACCCACTGTTCCTACAATCCTTTTTGGGTTGAGATCTGACAACTTGAAATTATTTTTATATGTATGATTAACTTATCTGTTATGTAAAAAGTGTAATCAGCCAAGAGAACAGTAGTCATATGCCAAAATCTTACACTAAGTTATCTTGCGCTTCAGCATTCATCTTTAAGCTTTAACTGTGCATAGCCTTTTGAACCAGGTTATGGACAACAGTAAGATATTTTTTTTGTTTAATATATATGTAGGGATTTTTTACCTCTGTTTTGAATCTAACAAACCAAATAGTGTTTTATTATAGGTTTTTCAATGTTACCAAAAACATCAAGATGTTTTTCTGCAACTCTTGATGTACTTACTACAGTTACGGTATATTTCATCAACGTGATTTGAATCATTGTTTAAAAAATGTTCAAGTAGACAGTTTAAAAATATAACATTTGGATTTTTTTAGTATACCTATTAAATATATTGAATTTTAAACCACGTTGCCGAAATTTGGTAACACATTTGAATAAACCTGATTGACAGACTTTTCAAATTCAAACGTCTTTACTACAGTATAAGCTACAGCAGTTAAATGGTTTTAACTATTGCTTCGTTTGACCAAATTGTTCGTCAAATATAGGAAATACTTCAAAATTATTTCTGTGGAATAGAAACATAATGAGGCACTAAATCGTATAAGGGGGGGGGGGGGGGGGGAAAAAAAAAAAGATCTTCTGTTGAAACAAAAGAGATGTACAGTTAATTAAACGAAAAGGTACAACTGGGAAAAAAAAAAAAAAAAAAAGAGTGTGTGTGTGTGTGTGGGGGGGGGTGAGTTTTTCGGAAAAAAATTTTGGCAGGGTATACGGGGGGGGGTACTGATGCTCAAACCAGTCAGTCGGGGGGGGGGTATGTAAGACATTCTGTCGGGAGGATGTTCATCTTCCGGTGAAAGCAAAGCTTCGTCATATAAATAAGCCTCTGACTCTATTTCAATAGATTCAGCTTCATCTATAGTTGCAGAGGCACTTTCTTCAGAGTAATGCCTTCTAGCTGCCACTACGCGGCTGAAGTAACTAGCTATTTGCTGCCACTTCAAATATTCGAAAGTCAAAAACTGGGGTTGTCCCTGTTGAGTAGTTTCTTCCATCATATCTTTTGCTAACTGTTTCGGATCAATTCTGTTGCCCTTCATTCCTTGTTTTGCCTGCAATCAAATTAAATTAATAAGCAATACATTATCCCTGTACTTCGTTCAGTTACGTATTGCTTATTAATTTAATTTGATTGCAGGCAAAACAAGGAATGACGGGCAACAGAATTGATCCGAAACAGTTAGCAAAAGATATGATGGAAGAAACTACTCAACAGGGACAACCATTTTGACTTTCGAATATTTGAAGTGGCAGCAAATAGCTAGTTACTTCAGCCGCGTAGTGGCAGCTAGAAGGCATTACTCTGAAGAAAGTGCCTCTGCAACTATAGATGAAGCTGAATCTATTGAAATAGAGTCAGAGGCTTATTTATATGACGAAACTTTGCTTTCACCGGAAGATGAAATTCGACAGAATGTCTTACATAGTGACTGGTTTGAGCATCAGTAGTATATGCCAAAACGAAAAACTCAGTTGTAGTTTAATTAACTGTACATTCTGTTTCAACAGAAGATATACGATTTAGTGCCTCATTATGTTTCTATTCCACAGAAATAATTTTGAAGTATTTCCTATATTTGACGAACAATTTGGTCAAACGAAGCAATAGTTAAAACCATTTAACTGCTGTAGCTTATACTGTAGTAAAGACGTTTGAATTTGAAAAGTCTGTCAATCAGGTTTATTCAAATGTGTTTCCAAATTTCGGCAACGTGATTTAAAAATTCAATATATTTAATAGGTATACTAAAAAAATCCAAATGTTATATTTTTTAAATTGTCTACTTGAACATTTTTTAAACAATGAATTCAAATCACGTTGGTGAAATATACCGTAACTGTGCAGTAAGTACATCAGAAGTTGCAGAAAAACATCTTGATGTTTTTATTGGTAACATGAAAAACCTATAATAAAACACTATTTGGTTTGTTAGATTCGAAAAACAGAGGTAAAAAATCCCTACATATATATTAAACAAAAAAAAATATCTTTTTACTGTTGTATATAGATAGACTGGTTCAAAAGGCTATGCACAGTTTAAAGCTTAAAGATGAATGCTGAAGCGCAAGATAACTTAGTGTAAGATTTTGGCATATGACTACTGTTATTTTGGCTGATTACACTTTTTACATAACAGATAAGTTAATCATACATATAAAAATAATTTCAAGTTGTCAGCTCTCAACCCTAAGAGGATTGTAGGAACAGTGGGTAAAAATATGAGAATTTTGGTCACTGATATCCAACACCGATAACGATAGATTTTCACCTCAATTTTATTTGAAAAACGAAAAGTTAAGTCAAAAATCAAAACATAAACAAAAAGAAATAATTGACTGTAGTGTGTATGCAAAAAAATAGATTGATACGATTACAAAGGTTGTACCATTTTCCATAGCCTAGTAATAAGTTCTAAAGCGCAAGATATTTGAAACACTCAGTTTGGCCCAAAATTTTCTGTACTTTTCTCTTGGATATTTTCACTTTATATACAACAAATATGTCAAACATATAAACAAAAATAATTTTAAGATGTCAGCTCACAGCCCAAACAGAAATTATAGGAACAATAAGACCGAAAATGTAACTTTTGAGCTAAAACCAACCAGCAAAATTTTCACTTTAAATGAACTCAGCAGCTCCAAACACAAAAGATAATTTAAAACTAAATTATGTAAAACAAAGTCATATTTACTTGTTATAAGTGCTCAAAGAAATGTCTTGCTACCGTTCTACTGAGGCTTAGGAAACTCAATCAAGTAACATCATGGGAAATGAAAGAAATTAGAAACGCCCAAAATCAG
>JASANF010020337.1:0-13808 GCA_030248245.1 Trissonchulus sp. WLG1_4 | reverse complement strand
TCAATTGAATGTGAATTTTGGGCGCAAATTTGATGGCCGGTAGGTTACCCGGTAGAGGTAGAAACGTCTTGGTGTGTGCGTTCGAATGAGGAGGTGGTACTCTATCATATCGCATACATAACACTGGGGGGGGGGGCACCATGACGTTTTTTATTGATCAATGAATTGGTTTCTTCGCATTGGGTTTTTCCCATAACTTTAGGTCAAAATTTATGCCATGATGGCCATATGATACCAAAACATTTTATGCTGCATTTTAGTGCTTATGGTAAGGCTAAGGCTTAATAAGAAAAAACTTAATTTTGTGTTTTCCTTGGGATATATTATGACCGAAAGTTTCCAAACGGGGTTTTGTTCCGTATGGCTATATAGTAATTTTTGGCTTCAAAGTTTGGCCTACGTTCACTTCTTCTATATTTTTATTAAAAGATGGGGTGGGAATCACGTGGCAGCCGAAAATAATTTTTCCCCTAATTTTCAGCTTGACCAATAGTCGACACTGAAAAATTTCTACCCGTCAAACTCAGGACAGATATATATGTAAATTGCACAAACTGAAAAGCCGCAACTTATGACATTATGTATATATATATACTAAGTACTAACAATCATAATAAACCACCAATTTTTAACTGATCTACCTTCAATTGGTAGCCGCTTTGTTGTTATCGCAGAGAAGGTGCGCTTTGAAGGCGTCTGGTCTATACGACTTTGTTCTTCCTCATCTCATTGTGAACAGCTGAAATAAAATAAACAATTTCTGCAGTGACGGTTGCAGGATAACGGACTGGCATCAATCGATTATTAAGGAATCTAGAACTTAAGAAAATTTGCACAGGAAAACCACCATTTAAAAAACATGTTAAAATCATGGTTAATTGGATTTGATTTAACATTAAATTAACATATTGTGTGAAAAACCTGTTAAAAAATATGTTAAAATTTTACACATAAATTTGAACATGTTTTTCGCAAGCTCCGCCCGCCACCACGATTTTTAACATAAATTTAACATATGTTAAAATTATGCTAAAATGTCAATTTTTTAAAATAGAATTAACATGTTTTTTAAATATTTTAAAAACATCCTGAACTTCAAAACAGGATTTTAACATGTTTTTAACACATGTTAAATTTGTGTTAATTTTTTTGTGTAAAATATTTAACTAGTTTTTTTTATAATTCTTACATATCTTGTAAAAACCTTCAAAAGTGTGCTCAACCGAATCGTTTGAAATGAAATTAACATGTTTTTTGAATGAATTTAGCATATTTTTCAAATAAATTTAACATGTTTCTTAAATAATTTTAACATGTTTTTTCAAATAAATTTAATATGTTTTTAGCAGTTTTTTCAATGATTTATAACAAATTTTTCCCACAGTTTGACATATTTGTCACTCGAATTTAGTTGTTAGCAAAAACCTTACGCGTCCACATAAATAAGTAGTCAAGTAAATGAGGACCAGGCATAAAAACAAAATAGTAATAGTATACCAACCAACCACAATGGGAATCTAAGGGCCAATTCCTTTACCGGATTAAACGGACTGGACTTATTTTAGTCCGAGGTTTTGGAACGGCAAGTCGGACTAAACGGACTAAACGGTTTAAAATAAGTCTGCGGCTTAATTTTAGTCTGACCCCATTCCAAAACTACCACAGGACTAAACGGATTTAATATGTACGCTTAACATTAGCGTGCTTAGTTAAGTCCGTTTAGTCCGACTAAAAAGCAGCGCGCTAAAAGTTAAGTCCGTTTAATCCGGAGGTTTTGGAACGGCATTTATAAGCTGAATTTATAAACCTTTTAGTCCGATTATAATTAACCCTTTAATCGGGTAAAGGAATAGGCCCTAAGAAACAAACCGAAAAAACACTAACAACTAAATTCGAGTGACAAATATGTCAAACTGTGGGAAAAATTTGTTATAAATCATTGAAAAAACTGCTAAAAACATATTAAATTTATTTAAAAAACATGTTAAAATTATTTAAGAAACATGTTAAATTTATTTGAAAAATATGCTAAATTCATTCAAAAAACATGTTAATTTCATTTCAAACGATTCGGTTGAGCACACTTTTGAAGGTTTTTAAGATATGTAAAAAGTATGTTAAAAACTAGTTAAATATTTTACACAAAATTAACACAAATTTAACATGTGTTAAAAACATGTTAAAATCCTGTTGAAAGCTTTAGGATGTTTTTAAAATATTTAAAAAACATGTTAATTCTATTTTAAAAAATTGACATTTTAGCATAATTTTAACATATGTTAAATTTATGTTAAAAATCGTGGTGGCGGGCGGAGCTTGCGAAAAACATGTTAAATTTATGTTAAAATTTTAACATATTTTTAACAGGTTTTTCACACAATATGTTAATTTCATGTTAAATCAAATCCAATTAACCATGATTTTAACATGTTTTTTAAATGGTGGTTTTCATGTGCAAATTTTCTTAAGTTCTAGATTCCTTAATAATCGATTGATGCCAAGTCCGTTATCCTGTAACCGTCACTGCAGAAATTGTTTATTTTATTTCAGCTGTTCACAATGAGATGAGGAAGAACAAAGTCGTATAGACCAGACGCCTTCAAAGCGCACCTTCTCTGCGATAACAACAAAGCGGCTACCAATTGAAGGTAGATCAGTTAAAAATTGGTGGTTTATTATGATTGTTAGTACTTAGTATATACATAATGTCATAAGTTGCGGCTTTTCAGTTTGTTCAATTTACATATATATCTGTCCTGAGTTTGACGGGTAGAAATTTTTCAGTGTCGACTATTGGTCAAGCTGAAAATTAGGGGAAAAATTATTTTCGGCTGCCACGTGATTCCCACCCCATCTTTTAATAAAAATATAGAAGAAGTGAACGTAGGCCAAACTTTGAAGCCAAAAATTACTATATAGCCATACGGAAAAAAACCCCGTTTGGAAACTTTCGGGCATAATATATCCCAAGGAAAACACAAAATTAAGTTTTTTCTTATTAAGCCTTACCATAAGCACTAAAATGCAGCATAAAATGTTTTGGTATCATATGGCCATCATGGCATAAATTTTGACCTAAAGTTATGGGGAAAAACCCAATGCGAAGAAACCAATTCATTGATCAATAAAAAACGTCATGAGCATGCCCCCCCCAATGTTATGTATGCATATGATAGAGTACCACCTCCTCATTCGAACGCACACACCAAGACGTTTCTACCTCTACCGGGTAACCTACCGGCCATCAAATTTGCGCCCAAAATTCACATTCAATTGAATTCAATTTATTAAAGCAAAGTAATAACAAAAACAAGTTAACAATGTCGCAATGGCACCTTCATTTCAGTTACCTGTTACCAAACATGAATAGCTTCAATTCAAATTTCTTTTGAAAGCAGACACTGATGTTGAATTCACCACATAAACCGGAAGAGAATTCTAAAAATTGACAGTTCTGAATTCAAGAAAAGAATGGGTTAGGGTCAGGTTATGACGAATAACCACGTTGCCAACCATGTCCACGAGTGGTTCTGGTTACCCTATCCGAACGTTTGATAAAAAAGTCATTAGAGTCTAAATCAATGAGGTTATGAAGAATTTTGAAGGTAAGTACGGTATCTCTAAACAAACGCCTTGATTCCAGAGTATATAAAGCTAAAAACTCACATCTCTCCGAATAGCTTAAGGAATTAAAAGGCAGAGCACAACGTGTAAAGCTAGTTTGGACACGTTCAATACAATCAATATCTTTTTTAGGTTAGGAGACCAAACTTCAGATGCTGACTCCAATAGTGGACGTATATAAATACGGTAAAGCCTAGCAAGAAAAAGAGGATCTTTGTTCGAAAAATTATGTAGCACTAAATGGGACATAATCAAACTACGTTTAGCAATAATATTACAATGTTCGGAGAATTTTAAATTAGACTGAATAGTAACTCCCAAGTCATTACAAGACTTACACTTTACACTTGTTAAAGCTTCACCGTTGATGTGATAAGTAGCAATCGGATTTGTGGAACCAACATTTAACACACAACACTTATTAACCGCAAGTCCTAATTGCCACATGTCACACCAATTGATTATCTCATTTAGATCGGACTGAAGTGCATGAGAGTTCATATTACGATCGAAGCAAAAGTATAGCTTAATATCATCCGCATAAAGCTTGATTTCAGAAGATTTAATAATAGCAGGCAAATCATTTATAAAGTAAAGAAAGAGAGTAGGACCTAGTATATATAGATCCCTGGGGAACGCCACTACTAATAGAACAAAAATCAGAAAAGCTGTTATCAACTTTTACTCGTTGACGTCTGCCATTTAAAAAAGCACGAATCCAATTGAGAAGCTTGCCTCCAATATCGTAATTTTGAAGTTTCCAAAGGAGTTTTTCGTGAGAGACTGAATTAAAAGCTTTCTGGATATCGAGATAAACAACATCAACGTACTGTTTATTGTCAATAGTAATAAACCATTGACGCAAACAAGATAATAGATTAGTAACTGTGGAACGACGTTTTAGGAAACCATGCTGTGCAGGTGTAAAAATATTAGAATTAGCAGCATGCTCAAGTAATAACTTATTGATAATTTTTTCCATTGGTTTCGACAAGTTAGAAATGATACTTATATCACGATAATTAACCACAGCAGAACGATCACCTTTTTTTAAAAAATTGGGATAATATTGGCATCCTTCCAAGATTGGGGAATCCACGAAAATTGAAAAGAAAAGTCATATAAAATCGACAAGGGTAAGGCTAGTTCGGCTGCAAATTGTCTGAGAAAAATCAAAGGGATATTATCAGGACCAGCTACAAAGGTACTAGGCATCTTTTTTAAAATGGTAAAAATATAAGGAGCAGAAAAATTTACATTCCAAGTGGCGATTACTGGACAGGTTTGAGGAAAATTTGGAATAATACCATTATCAAAGATGAAAACATTAGAAAAGTGAACATTAAGAAAAGTTGCCTTATGTTTTGAGGTGTAAGCGATATTGCCCAAGGAATTTTTTAGAACAGGAATGGTATTACTAGGTTTAATGTGATTTCTTATATATTTATAAAAACGTCGAGAGTTGGGATTTTGAACCAAGTTTTCCTCATATTTGCGTAAAAGGTCAGTTCGCATTTTGGCAGATAAAAAACTTAGGCGCTCATATTCATATTTTGCAAAAATGTCGAAACTTCTGGTCCAAATTTTAAAAGCTTGATTTGAACGCTTATCAATGTCTTTTATGTATTCAGGCCAAAAACTACCATCACTTGATGATCCAGTAACGGGGACAAAACATTCAATTAGGTTAGTGAGCACAGTAAACAAAAAATCATGAAACTTATCTGCCGGAAAATTTGAAACTGGATCTCTCATCGACCAAAAAAACTGAGGTCCAATCAGTCATAGCTAGACTGGAACTAGCAGCATCTTTGTCGATTTTGTTAAAATTTCGAAAGCTGTGTTTCTGGGGCTTGTAGTCTGAAACGGAAAAATTGAAATTTATGCAAGCATGATCAGATTTACCAAGAGGCTTAGAGATGCAGGGAGACTTGGTAATTAACTCAACGTGCGACGCAAAAATCAAATCAAGAATGTGGGGTGGGTTAAAACGAGTAGGAACATTTGCAATCTGTGAAAAACCAAATGAGGACATCATAAAAGCAAAATTTTCAAAAATTGAATTTGGAGACTTCATTGTTTCCCAATTTACGGACGGTAAATTAAAATCCCCGACTAAAAACGAGGGCATAGTAAGGTCTAAAAATTGAATATCCGAAAGGATATGATCAAGAGATAGAATGTTGTTTGGAGGGCGATAAAAGACCCCAAAATTCACAACAATATCACGGAATATTAATTGTAAAAGGTAACATTCAGAGTTAGTAGAGAGCATGTGATTATTTGGGAAGAAAGATAAACTGGTAGAGATCAATATACAAACACCTCCACCAGTGCGATTTCTATCTTTACGAAAAACAGAATATAACTTGCTATTACAGAAGGCTACATCGGGTACTGAGGAATCAAGTTTTGTTTCAGTAATGGCAAAAATATCCGGCTTATAAGATTCAAGTAAGAAATGCAGATGATCTTTTTTATTGAAAATACCATTCGCATTACAGAGGGTAACCTTAACCTGAGTGAGACAGGATTGAAAATTTAGCTTATAACAAAAAGCACTGACCGGAAAACCTCAAGGCTTAGTGGTGCCTCCAGCCACAGTTTTCTGCTTAGCCTCCGACGTGCCCACAGGTACATTTACTAAAGATGGAGGAAAGTACTCAAAGCACTAGTGGACACGACTGAGGCATAGTCACTAGAGGGTTCAATAGATGCCACAGCTTGGCTGTAAGTTTTGCGATGCAAATTTATATTTCGACGGGCTTGACGTTCTCGGTATGTTAAGTCCTTCCGAATGTATAAGTCCTTTCCAAATTTCTGCTGACGGGCAAAGTTCAGGATGGTTTCTTTCGTTGATAGATTATCGACAGTTACCTTCAGGAGGCGATGGCGTTTGGGGTCGGGGGAGCTCGGACCATCGCGCCAGACATGTAAAATACAGTCTCGATTAATTCCCATACCACGAAACAGATTTCGAATCAGGTCGATGTCCGGGGTCTCCGACACCGGAGCCAGACCAAAAACGACAATGTTTATTGCGCTTTTCCCGCAACTCTTCAAGTTCTTGGTGAGCATCAAAAGCAGCCCGTGTCGCTGCTTCAGAGACTGCTCTACTAATTTTGGCAAAGTCCAAAGCGGCGGTAAATTCCGTGAATTTTTGTTCGAGCATGCTCAAACGAGAATTAAAGGAATCAAAAGATATAGCCGTCGCATCCACAAAAGGGGGAGAAACCGGGGAGACAGAATTTTGGTTCTTAAAAGTTTCGAAATCTTTTCGAAGAGTCTCCAAATCAGCACGAATTTTCGGAACTTCGACTCGACAGTGCTTACACAGAAAGACTAGAGCCATCTTCTTGCCCGGAGTATTGTAAGATCGGACAGTATTTATTGGAACACCTGAGCAGCTATCAGCATGGTACCCACGATTGCAGGAGAAACAAGAGATGGTAACGTCGGCTTTAGCAAACAGCGCATTACAATTACCGCAGGTAGCCATCTCGCGCCAATAAAAAATCAACTTGAATATAAAAAATCAACCTGAATATAAAAAATCAAACCTGAACCAACATGGGGTCACTTAGGGCCTATGCCTTTACCGGATTAAGGTGGTAGTTACGTTTTCGAAGTTTTTGCAATAATTCAAAAAATACTTGATCGAACAAAATCAAATTTGGTACAGACATTACAAATGTGGACAGCAGTATTTGAGCTTAGTTTAAAACTGATTCAAAATTTTACGTTCATTTTATGGCTCAAAAACAGGATTTTTCGTGTATTTTTTGAGAACTTTAAAAATTGAGTGTAAATTTTTGTGGCTCCTACACTACTAAAAAACGCCATTCAAAAAAGGTCTAACCCGTTTTATTTTAAGAATATTTTCAACTAAAATATGACATATTTCTGTTAGTCGTACTAGGCGATCGGTAACTTTGAAGTTTTTTAACACCAATTCTGAATTCTCATGCCAATATCACAAAATAAAAAAACCATTTGATATATGCCATAATTTATAGGGATATAGTCCCTTATGTGTCTATTACATCTTGAAAATTTGGCACGTATATGTTATAGTAGCCAAAAGCCATGGCAGTTTTAATAAGCCCCTTCAAAAATTGAAAATTTTGTTCAGTCTTATGAAATGGCATTTTTTACACGTTTGTCTGCCATTTTTTCAGCGGTTAAGGACAAACTGTGCTTAATGTAATATTAAATGACCCCAATAAGGCCCTAGTTCATTACTTTTAAAATTTTTTAAAAAATCCGTCATTTCTGAGCACAATGAGTGATTTTAGTTGAAGTAACGAATATCCTGACGGGTTCATGGGAATGCAAAGAAAGCAAATTTGACTGTAGCCAAATAAATTTCCCCGATACCTTTTTCGAATTGAGTGAAAAGGTTGAATATTTTTTTAGTTAGAGCGCACCAAAGTCATGAAAACTGCCTTTTCTTGACTCTTTAGTAAAAATTGAGGCGAACTTTTGCTCACAATTAAAATATGCTGAACTAGTACGCTTAGTTTGGCATACTACAACTCGCACAACACATAAATGTGACATATGTATAAATTACTTGACAGTATGAGGACGTTATTTACCACAGCGAAAAAATAATGAAATATATATATGGAAAAATGCCTAAAATTGCGCTGATAAGCTTCACCAAAATAGTTGGTGTGTACGCTAGGAGTGTTATCGACCGTTGAAAAAATGCAATTTTGTAAAAAATAAGTTGGTTGATAATATGCAAAAGACCGCTTGTAAATTGATTAAGTAATTGTTACAAAATATAACAATGAGAAAAGCTGCGAAAACGTAACTACCACCTTAAGCGAACTGGACTTATTTTATTCCACGGTTTAGGAATGGCAAATGGGGATAAACGGACTAAACTAGTTAAAATAAGTCAGCGGCTTAATTTTAGTCTGACCCCGTTCAAGAGCGTAGCCAGCGGGGGGGAGGAATGGGGGGAATTTCCCCCCCCCCTTTGGTTTTTATGGTCCGGCCGGAAAAAATTTCCGATACGTCCTCCAGTTGACCAAATTTGGCCTAAAAATCAAAATTTTTCTCAATTTTTTTTCTGGGGACTGCCGCGCCCACGCCCACACCCCCTCAACTCTTAACTCAGTAAATGTACAGTTTTTAATGTCAATGAATTTCGGAAACTTTGCTATTTGCTAGCTTCCGACCCCTTACCGGCCCACCATTTTTGTAATGTTCGTTATTTTTAGCTGCAATTTTACGTTCGATGCTGCCGTGGTTGAAAATTAGCATTGTTTTTGACCGAAAAATGCTAATATATGTCGTTTTTTGCGTTAAAATAGCAATTATATAAGTGCATTTTAACACATTCAAATAACACAGAATGGGCCCTTAGGAATGAAATTTTTCGAAAATCAATTTTTCTGAAATTGTACACAGACAGAGTCGCATAATTGCTATTACTGTGCTATACAGTCGTTTCCTACCGATTTAACAAGGTTTAAGCATTTCAATAGATTTAGCATGTAAAATGTATATACTAAACCAAGGGGTGCTGTGGATAGAAGGCACTAAAAATCCATCACTGGGTCACAAAACGGCGTTATAACGTGTTCTTTTTGTTTAAAACGTCAAATCAAATCATTTTGGGCAATATACAGTCAATTTTTGCAAAAAATGAGGGTCTGTAAAATTTGAAACATTTCCTGAACAGGTTTTGTTGCTCGCCAAAGTTCGGGGTTTGTTTGCAATTTCTCATCATATGGGGACCCAACAACACCAGTTTCGTGTTTCTAGCACTTTTTTTGATCTAATTGCACAACTTGAAAAATTGGGGTTTTTCCCTGACGACCGACGTGGGTTTTTTTATTCCATGAAGTTGAGCCACTGTGGCTCAGCTGCGATTCAGTGTGGCACTCAACATTTTGGCTTAATCTGTACTCTGTAGCCCTATAGATGGTCTCCGTGGGATTCGAACAGACTTTGAAAGCTTTGTTTACATGAGGAGTACCGATGGATCAAAGTTGGTCAAATTTTCCAAGCTACAGGTGAAAACAGTCAAAATTTCGCTTCCTCATAAAAATTGTAAACATGATCAGAACGAGTTTTATACTCGTGTACGGTGTTGTATGGAGGTTGTTTTGTTGCACACAAAAAATGGTACGAATTGGACCACCCTAAATTCAGAATCTGGGGTGGGTTTTTTCCCGACAAACGGGGTGGGTTTATTCCCGATTGGCTATAGTCCTTGTTTTTGGATAGTTGAGGGCGTTTTGATTTTTTACGGCGTTTAGGCTTAGCTGGCAGAATTGTCTTGAAGTTCATACTTGGCCGTGTCCGTAAGCCAGCAGATAAAAACCACTACAGACGCAACGACGATTGTTTACACATTTATAGACATCTGCTGCACTAGCTTACACACCAAAAATTATATTTACCTTTATATTTACCAGCGATCAATGAATCGGTTCAAGCAAAGAAAGCAAGCAAGCAAAGCAAGCAAAGGTAGCATCACGGTTGCAACACTAAAAAGTATAGCGGAACCAGCAGCAGAAAGTTGGTTGTTTAAAAGAAAGTTTAAAATTGGCTGTTAACTGCTATTAAATGTTCTGTAACAGCTGATCAAACTTTTTGCTTGCGGACAAACGGACATAAACTAGGCTTAAGCCTAAGCCTGATACTAAGCCTAAGTCCTAAGCTTTGTTGTTTAGCTGAGATGTCTTTGTCACGGTCGAAAATTCATAATCTGGCCTCTGAAATCTGCGCAGACTGCTCTGACAAAGATGCTAGCTGGGCTTCAGTCAACCGCGGCATACTACTGTGTACCGAGTGCTGCTCCATTCACAGGTTCGTTTAATATTTTTTAATATTTTTATATTAAAAATATATATACCTCATCTTTGTGAGTAACGAACAAGGGAAACGTATACACATATGTGTATAGTATATAACGAACTCACAAACGAACATTCACATTATGTACATTATTATTTGTTAAAACAATTTATTTTTATTTATTTCAGAAGTCTTGGCCGCAACCTGTCCCAGATAAAATCACTTCAAAAAGGCACTTGGCATCCAAATCAGCTAGCGATGGTGTTCACTCTTTACACCCACGGGGCCAATAATATTTGGGAACATTCTCTCCTCGACCCAAATCACCCACAAGCCTCGATGCATGCCAAAATTCGTCGAAAGCCGAATCCTAGGTAATTCCGTTTGAGGATTTCATTCATTATTGGCGCCAGATGTACAGATTTGCAGCTGAAGTTTCCTTCCCTTTTGCTGGGGCGGGGCTCGTAGCAACAGGCTTTCACCCTCCTTAATTTTGTCCAAGACCCGTTTGTCGGTCGGTAAACGTTTTGTCAATTAGTTGTTTCTATTAATTTTTATATAATATTGCTTGTAATGTAACAAATGGACAATGAATTTGAATCGGTACCTGCAGCCTGGCTGCTGTAAAAAGTGGTTTTTTTGTTTCAAGAAAAAATATCGCCTCCACTCACACTCTTCCGTGTGTCTACTGGTTACTGTGATGTTGTACTGGTTAATTTTCGCGTTATTTCGTAACATTGTTTCCATGCTTATCGCTCAGGTAAATTCTGACCATAAATTGCTGGAGCCTGAGAGAAAACGAAACACGTTTAATTACGCAAAGTACTACATAGTACATGAAGACTCAAGTAAGTAGTCGCAAAAATCACGCCATTTGTTTTGTCTAAAGGTTCAGTGATTTTTGGTCAGACCTATTTTAATAATATTTCTCGCAGGGATCCTTTATACCCGACGAAGGCAGAGTATATACGGGCGAAGTATCATCAGTTGGCGTTCGTGCTTCGACCCCAAGAGGACGAAAGTACGGCAGACGATTTAAACAGACAGCTGCATTCCTGCGTGCGCACCACACATTTGGAGACCACACTCAGACTACTGGCCCTTGGAGCCAATCCAAACTATGTCGATCCAGAGAGGGGAACGTCGCCGTTGCATATTGCCGCGAGGGAAGGTCAAAGTTTGCAGGTGTGTAGGTTCATGTTATATGCTGTATATACAGTTTCTTTTCCGTCCGTGTCACCCACAGGTATCTTCTTAAGGGGGTAATTGCGTTTTTAGGTGTTTTTTTAAAAAGCCATAGCTCAGCGTTTACAAATTCAAATCACAAGCGGTCTTTTGCATTAGGTAGAACAATATCTTTCCTAAATGTATGCCATGCCTTGAAATTTAACCTGTAATTTTCTTTCCAGTATAAGCGACTAAAGAAAGGTCTTTTCCAAAATATTAAAATTTTTTACAAAAAGTTTGCGCCGCAGCTCTGAATCATACGATTACCTGTTGGGGCTGAAAGCTGGTAAGTTTTTTTGATATGTTCAAAATCCCCAGGCATGTCCCCCACTTTTTTAATAACTAGTCAATTTACTGAGAAAATAGCTGAAAAGCAAACGCACCGAAAATTTAAGATAATTTCTTGTAATTAACACCCTCTAAAAATGTCCACAGGTGAAATTTCAAAAAAGTGAGAGACATGCCTGGGGATTTTGACCTTTACAATACTGTCCCAAAAGTTTATGCTCAGGTGTCACTTATAACTTGAGTTCTGGTGGCGCAAAGTTTACATAGAAATCACAAAAACCTCGAAAACGCAACTACCACCTTAAAATAAACACTATATGCTAAGGTTTTAAGGTGCTCTGCTGCCTTCTGACATGGCCACTTTCTTGGCCAAAGCCAACATTACGCTTACATTATTAAACTTTATTATTTGGCTTATATATATATATATATATATATATATATATATATATATATATATATATATAAAAAAAAAAAAAAAAAAAAAAAAAAAAAAAAAAAAAAAAAAAAAATTTGGAAATATCAGAACAGATGTGTTTCTAGGTGGAGCTCTTGGCCCTTTATGGTGCTGATCCAGCAATGCCAGATTTTCTTGGCCAGTCTCCCATTGACTACGCCAGGGCGGAAAGTTGTCACGATTTGGCCAACCGGTTGATGGAGTTGCAATTCGCGGTCACCGATCGACTCACTGAATACTTGTGTGGGCGTATTCCTGATCACAAGTAATTTTTTTTACTTTAGTATTTAATTAGTTACTGGCATGTTAAGCTGTTTTTAATGAAATATGCAGTTTATAGAAAAGACATGTATGATGTATCTGTATAGAAATTTTTGTCCTCATCCATCTTCTGATTAGAACACCCGTCTGGACCCGAGACGGAGACGATTTTGGCCAGATATGTGTACTAATTTTAGCTAAACATCGTTTAAATTTACTAAAAATTGGTTTGTTGTAAAACACACTCAATAAAGTAGTTACAAAACCCATGGCTAGTAGATTGGCCCACCTTCCCGTTCTCCCTTTCCTCGCACCTGGGAGCCTCCTTCCTTTTCTGTGACCAAATTTTTTGTTTTTTCGAGGGGGATCTGGTATTCTGCAACTTAATATTATGTATGATATTTCTGCTGGACAGATTGTCGATCAGGGTTGATATTTTTCCGGAAAAAAAGTAGGCCGGAAAATTTTCCATTTTTTTCCGAAAATCGGAAAAAAATGGAAAAAATTCAGTCTAGCAAAATGGCTATATTTACCGTGGTTAATCACTGTTTAGTGAAGATGCACCGTAGTTTCGCTTTTCTAGGGCTATGTATGTAGTATACGTCTGGGAAAAACTAGATAGACACAAGAACTGACTTGAAAAAACTCCTTATTGATTGACTGCTATATTTCAAAAATCGGCATGTCTAAAAATACACCATTCTTAGTCAGTTTTTGTTGTAGACCTAATATAGTAATAACGCATAACGTCTGGCTGAAGCGGATTAAATATTCCAACACAAATTATTTAGCTTGTAGCCACAATGTTTATACATGGCAGAAACCGGAAAGGCACGCCTCCCCCAAGATTTAAAAGTTTAACACTTCAGGCCAAGCTCTCGTCATTTTTGAACCATCGGGACAAGCTCCCCTTTTTAGTACTGAAAGAAGTAAAACTCTGGACCCATATGCCTTCAAACTGCTGCAAAAATTAGCAAAAGGCTACTAAAAATTGCTAAAAATATTGAAGTTTGCAAAAAAATTTTGAATTTTTTACAAAAATTTGAATGGTCTGCGTTTTTGTGAGTTCAAGGCCACAAAGCGTAGAAACGAGCACCCCTGAAATTTTTAAAGAACCGGGACAAACGCCCTCCCA
>JASANF010020336.1:0-18572 GCA_030248245.1 Trissonchulus sp. WLG1_4 | reverse complement strand
AATGTAACTGCAAAAGGTTTTCGATCAAATTCTGTTACGGTGACTCCGAGCGATACTTTAAGGTTCCACCTAACAAGCCCAACCAGCGGCAAAACCTTCAGTAAGTATTGACAATTATGTTCAAGTAAGCTGACAGGAAGGTCAGCTAAAACCTGTTGTGCAGCAGATAATTTTCTTATTGTAAAATGTGTAGGTATGCAAAAGTTCAATGCGTTTTTATGCAATCTTACAATAAGTTGAGCTTGTGCAGAAGCTGAAATAAGTTTTTAATTATCTTACAACAAATTAAGGAATGGGTTGTTTTGATGAGTGAGAAGTGTATTCATTCTTTCATGACCAAAAATGACTACAGTTCACAGGAAATATAAGATGCTGCCAACAAAATTATTTGGTCAAATGTTGGTACTATCAGCAATGTGACACACGCGCACTATGCGACACACATGAACAAAACAAACGCACATTGGCATTTTTCCTGCTTACAGTGTAATTTTTGCACTAGACAATGATGTGACGCTCGCGCAGTAGCTCTAATACGCAAAGCAAACTAACGCACAGACGTACATTGCACTACAAACCCAGCTTATTCCGCCAAAAATCAAAATTAGAGACCTGTTGTGCTGTGGCACAACAGGGAAAATATACTTAACATAAATTGTGAAAGGTCATACCTTTTGCACCTTTCTTTGCTTTTCCTTTTTCCCTTATCTTTTCTGTCTTTTTTACCACCGCCCCGGCAGCATATGCAGCAGATGATCAAGATAATAATTATTATTACAATAATAACTATGATGATCAACGCAAACAGCCACGTTTGCATACCCAGAATTGTGTCTTCCTCGTCGTCTTCTGCTGAAATTAAAAAAAAACTGTCGATACTGCACAAAATTTTAACAATAGTTTCAGAAGTTTAAAATTGAGAGTTTTGGCAGTACATCAAGTAATGCAGTAATGTTTTACTCTATCTTTTACATATGTTGGTAATACGCACTACTTTGGTTATACCCGTGAGGTATCGCCCGAATGAGAGGCAAAATAGCAGGGAGGCACCTTGTCTTAAATGACAACAGATTCTGTCCGTTCAAGAGAATCATAAAACGATCATATAAATGACGAAGAATCACATTAGTTGATATGACGTTCACAAGTCTCAAGTTACATCTACCTGGTTTCAGTTAAAAATCAATCAGGGCAGTCCGTTTTGTCTAATACCGACACAATTCTTAAACTACGGGAGCACTGAACTAAGTTGATTTTGCTTTAAGAGAATGGACGATTGACGTCTTGCTTCATTTCAGAGATCCCTATAAATTAAAGCCGTTTCGATACAAAGGGGCGAGGGGCCAAGGGGGACCCCTAGACCCTTTCATTTTATAGCAGAGTTCTCCTGACCAAAGCGATAGGTGTCTTGATATCACAGACGGTCCCCCACACATTCATTGTTACAGCGCATAAGTAACATCGAGAGTGCAGTAACATCAGTGCTAGAGTCTCGTATTAAAACAAGTAGTAATTTTCAGTGGAGATACCAAAATATTAAGCCTAAGCGGTTTCTGCTTCATCGTCGATAGAATTCACTAAACACGACGAGAAGATTTTTGCCTTTGAATTGAAAACGTGATGGGTATTTCGTCCAGAGCAACACCTAGCCAGAATATGTAGACTCACTTGTCAGGTTCGATTTATAGTTTTTATGGATGTTGGAGCATACGGGCAAACCGATAAAAGCAAGAATAATTGAATTTTATGCCCTGTTGCGTAGGTTCTATTAGATTATCTGTTGTATTCTGTTACCTTCTCCTTTCTTTGGTGTGCGCTGTTTTGTTCGTGCCGAGTTGTTGTGGTGGTTGTGTACTGAGGCGGTGGTGGGTAAGGCGGTCTCGTTGTTGTTCTGGTACCATACGGCCCAACAATCGGTGGAGTAGGACCCGTAGATCTGGTATTGTTTGGGTCGAAGGTCACTTTTCCGATTGGCCAGGTCATATTTCCGGCTGTGACATTGTCTGGAGTTGCACTGCTGCCATTCGCGATCGGCGCAATGGGCCCAGGCACGAAAGGGCTACTGGTGATGATATCAGTGGTGGCGTTTGTGACATTTGGAGTAGAAAGGGTCGGCGGGGGTCGAGTTGGTGGCGGCGGTGGTTGCATATTTTGGTTCGTCTCCATCGCCTGTTCGAGATGCTGTAGATCCACGGCCTTCATAATCATTTTTCGCATGTGCTGCCAAGGCCGCTGTCGTTGCGGCATCTGGTGCTCTAGGTTTTCGATCTTCATGACTTTGTCGGCACTCTGGGGAGCGAACCAGGCCTGGCTGTTTCACTGCCGGAATCTGATTGCCGGCCATTGTACCGGTGAAACGCTGGCCCGGCAGTCTGAAAAAGTATTATTTTGTTGTACAGTAAAGTCTTCAAAGTCTCACCCTCTAACTCGCTAGACTCCGAGTAATCCTAGGCAATAATTG
Organism: Trissonchulus sp. WLG1_4; assembly: GCA_030248245.1. Classification (NCBI taxonomy): domain Eukaryota; kingdom Metazoa; phylum Nematoda; class Enoplea; order Enoplida; family Ironidae; genus Trissonchulus; species Trissonchulus sp. WLG1_4. Next base: position 16,111 of record JASANF010020336.1, on the reverse strand, counting down.
GCTCATCGTATGTTAAGCGTGTAAATTTTTTGTCCCGTTTGATTTGTTAGGAATTTGTCTGTACTAAATTTAAACAGCTGACTAATTTAAACACAGAGGGGTGGATTTCACAAAGGTGGTTTTACTAAACCATTGGTTTTACGTAAGTACATTTTGCATGATTAGCACATAATTTCATTACGAAATATCGAATGATTCGTTACGAATTTCGCAGTTTCTCTTAAACCATTGGTCTAGCTCAGTTGAAATTTCAGCAGAACAAAGACCTGCTGCGCTGCAGGTTTGAAATTTCAACTGAGCCCCTAAAATTTCCGATGGTTTTAGAAAATCTACGAAATTAGTAACAAATTCTTGCGATATTTCGTAATGAAATTATGTGCTAATGCTGCAAAACGTACGTAAAACCAAGAGTACATAATGGGAAGAGTATGACACTCTTCCTAATATGCCTACGGGCGTGCGTCCACGCCGCACCGCGAAATACCCCGTTTAGGCCCGGTTTTGCGGGGGGGGGGGTCCCCCCCCCCTCATTTCAAGATCTCCTTGACAAGGACTTTTGTTGATGTGCTGAACTGAGGGGGGGGGGTACCCCCCCCCCCTCAACTGAAGACGGGGGACTGTACGGGGGGGGGGGGGTAGCGCAAAGGCTTTGTCAGTGTCTTGAAATGAGGGGGGGTACCCCCCCACAACTGAAGACGGGGTGCTGAGTTGAGGGGGGGTACACCCCCCCCCCGACAGTTGAGCACCGCACGGGGTATGGGACTTGGTAGGGGGTACCCCCCCTCAGTTGAGTACGGGGTCTTCAGTTGTAGGGGGGGTACTCCCCTCAAAACCGTACATAAACGGGCTATTTCGCGCTGCGCCATTGGAATTACGCCCGTAGGCATAATAGGAAGAGTGGTCTTTCTTTTTACTATGTACTCTTGGTAAAACCAATGGTTTAGTAAAACCACCTTTGTGAAATCCACCCAAGTAGTCCGATATACATTCCTAAGCTTCGGAGTAAACTTTGTCCAATTCGTTTAATCCGGTGAAAGAATTCTGTCACAAGAAATTTGAGCGAAGCACCCGAACGAAGCACGAAATTTGATTTCTTTCTTATTAGCAATATATCAAGTTTATTTTTACGAATAAGAAAATAAGGTCTATTTCAGAAATTGCAAAATGGCAAAATTTCAAAAAAAATTACAGACGGCAACATAACAGGGAAGTAAGACACAAAATTCAGCTAATTTCGCAACATAAATTGGCCACACATTTCATTTTAGAACTATGGCATATGCGTTTAAAAAATTAGCAAAAGCCACAGATTTATGGAAAAATAAATACAAATTTTTACAATTTCAAAAATGATAAGTTTTTTAGTAGTTTATTTTTGAACTGTTATTATCGCGGCTAAATAGTTCAGCAACGCTTCAACAAACACATCACACTAAAGCCTGTTTCACACGATGGGGAAAACGCATGGGGTCCCCCTTGGGGCACCCCATTGGGTGCCACATGGTGCCACATGATGCCCCTCGGGGTGCCCCGAGGGGCACCATGTGGCATCATGTGACACCCCATGGGGTGCCCCGAGGGGGCACCATGTGGCATCGTGTCACGCCCCATCGGGTGCCCCGAGGGGCACCGTGTGGCGTGGTGTGACACCCCATCTGGTGCCCCGAGGGGCACCATGTGGCATCGTGTGACACCCCATGGGGTGCCCCGAGGGGCACCATGTGGCATCGTGTGACACCCCATGGGGTGCCCCGAGGGGCACCATGTGGCATCGTGTGACACCCCATGGGGTGCCCCAGTGGGGAAAATCAGTATTGCTCGCCGTGCGTTTTTCCATGTGGCACCACTTGCGACAGCCAATTAGTAAGCACTGTTGATGATCACGTGACTTTATACAAATGCTTAAAGGACAATTTTAGGGCTTAAACTCAATTATTTGAGTTAATTCTTTCACATTTGGTTAGTCTATTACGGCTTTTACAAATACGTAGCTCATGAATTATATTTAAGTAAGCTACAAAATTTAAATAATTTTTATAAATTCTTACACGTAATTTATGCCGAAGGCACATATCACATATGTCAAAATTCAATGTAATACCTTCGTAAATACTTAGTATTTTGACCGTTTACGCGCCTAAAAATTCAAACTCCCGCGCGTTCATGCCCCATCGTGTGAATACGTTACCCCAGGGGATACCACACGGTGCCACATGGTGCCCCTCAAGGCACCCCATGGGGTGTCACACGATGCCACATGGTGCCCCTCGGGGCACCCCATGGGGTGTCACACGATGCCACATGGTACCCCGCGGGGGGCCCGGCGTCCCCCGGGGCACCCCTTGGGGTGTCACATGGGGTGCCCCACGTGGGGATTCCTCACGTTTTTCCCCATCGTGTGAAACAGACTTAAGGTGGTAGTGTCGCCAAAGCAGTTTTGCTCATAGGTTGCAAAAAGAGAGCTTTTTGCTTTGAAATTGTACGTTCACTGAGAAACTAGTGAAATGCCATATGGTGTCAAATAAATACCGCCAGACACTAGTCTACCAATATCTACCAATATTTTTAACCAATAACCATTTGTGAGCCAGACATCACACAATAGAGGCATAAAAGTTCAAAAAATGAAGCCAGATATCAAATTGGCCAGCTTGTGAAGTACGTGTAACGTTTTGACGCACAATTTTTTGTCACAAATAAGAAAAATGAAAAATAAAGGTTCCAGTTTCTTTAGATTTCAAAATAAGCTTCTAGATTTTTTACAATTTATCATTATTGCTGTGAGTACCTACTTCACAGTTTACGCACAGTTTCACAGTTTAAATCTGTAAATCTCAGTAACAATCTAAACAAAAAGTTTTATAATTGTGACGAAATTATCGAATGTGAATAGGTTTTCAAAACGTCATTTTTCCGACTTTGCGACTTCACGGCTAACTGTACGCTGCATCAATTTTGCTGAAACTTTACGAAATTATTTGCCTTAAAACATATTTTTAGAATATATAAAGAACAATGACCTATCTTTCACTGAAAAAGTTTTATAGTCGCGCAAAATCGACTGCTTTCGCGACACTACCCCCTTAAAGCTAACAATATTAAGCAGTTAGCATTTTTTACCGTTGAGTATTGATTTTGATTTTATCAAAAACTTTTTAGACTCACAAAAAAAGTAAAAAAAATTTGCATAGTTGCGATATCCAGCTAAACGATCTGTCAATTTTTTTTTGATAAACAAACAAACATATTTTTTTGAAAATACAAATACTATGATGAAAAATGAAAGTGTCGCGAAGAGGTTAATAGCCACAGTCAATGACCTTTTAGTGCACCCGTAATTTAATGTTATTAAAAACTGATTCTTTCTCTATGACAGTGCACTATTTTTACAGCACAGCACAACAGGTCTTTAATTTTAATGCTGGAAAATGACACTACATGCAATTTCTGTCTTGTCTTTTGTCTTGTCATGTCTTGCAACTTTTTTAGTATTTGTGACCTTAGTTTCAAAACAAAAACACTTGAATCACTTTTGTCCATATCTTCAGAAAAACCTAAATACAGCGACAAGTACTCCGGCAGCGTGCCTTGTTTGTCCCAAATGGTTACACTTCTCGTTTTTGCTTACATCTGGTCAGTTTACTTTAAATTTAGGCTCGCTTCTTTCTGAACGTTTTGCCCCAAAATACCTTGTTTGTTCAGTTTAAGAAAAGCGGGGAATTTTCCCAAAATTAACAAAAAAGTTACACAACTCACATGTGGCAAGCAAAACACTGAAAAAATGGAATCTCATTGACGGTTTTTAACCAATAGTAGTGAGTGAAACAAAATGAACAAGTTATTAAGTTAAATCATTCTGGTGATTTTTAGCAAGTAATGATTAGTTAGTAATCAAACTGGCCGACATCGGACGACCAGATATAGTAATGTGTTCTTCTTGAAGAAGCATTAATTAGTCGGCGATTATCGCTGTATCGAAACTAGCATCTTAACCGCAACTTCAGTACATGTTTTTCAGTTTTTGAGCATTTTTTACGTATCTGTTAATGTATTTTTGTTTTTTCAGGCCTGAACTGCCTGATGGTTGGAGAAATAAGGAACACCGATTTAGATGATCTATATGTCAAATGATAGCTAAATAAATGGGCATTTTGATGACATACTTTTTAAGTTTTTTATTTTTTTAAAGTTGCTATATGGCCGATAATTAGTCTTTTTCAGTCGATTACTGGCATTTTTATGGAACGTATGATGTTTCGTTTTGGCTGAAGTTTCAAGTTTAGAGCTGATAACCGTTGTAGGACTGAATTTTAAAGTTTGTAATAACATAATTTTCTTATAAAGCTTAAAAATTTTGTACCACTAACGAGTGCAGTAAGTCCGGGTTTTCAGACTTACGCTTTGTCAAGTATGGTTGAAAATAATCTAGATAAGACTATAGTGACACATAAATCCTGCTGAAAAATAATACGACACAGTTTGCTGAAATTACATGGTGTCGAGCAGTCATTATTTGACCAAATTTGTTGTCCTATAGTGTTTCTTGTTATGGGCACTTTTGTAGTTTTTGATTGGCCGGGTGTTATTGATTACTCGTCTTATGATTAATCACCTGGTCCAGGTTTGTCATTTTTAGCCAATGACATTTGAGTCTTCACTAAGTCTCGACCAGTGCTGCATCATCTTACATTTGCGTCTGCATTTGCGAAAACAACATAATAGTCTGTTTTTGCATTATTGAAGTTGATCAAGAATTAACAAAAAGTAAAAGTAACGTAAAGTCCTTGTCCCTGTCTTTATATTTGGGTGATTGATTCATACTCCTTGAGGACAGAGGAACAGTCTTTTACACGTGAAATAACGTTCGAACTCGATTGGATAAACTGCGTTTTAGTGATGTGGATCGGGTCGGATCGGTCCGAAAATTTGATGCGGATCAGGACCCGATTTATCGAAGCAAAATGTTCGTCATCAGAAATGTTCGTCATCGAAAATGTTCGTCATCAAAAATTTTGGATTGATCGAAACATTTTCGATGACGAACATTTGCTTTTTCGATAACGAACATTTGCTTTTTCAACAGCGAGTTCGTCATCGAAAAAGCAAATGTTCGTCATCGAAAATGTTCGTCATCGAAAAGTTCGTCATCAAAAATGTTCGTCATCGAAAAAGCAAATGTTCGTCATCGAAAAAGCAAATGTTCGTCATCGAAAAAGCAAATGTTCGTCATCGAAAAAGCAAATGTTCGTCATCGAAAAAGCAAATGTTCGTCATCATGTTCGAGGTACCGAGTTCCGTTGAAATGTTCGTCATCGAAAAAATTTTCGATGACGAGCTTTTGTCATTTAGAACATAATAATGTTCTAAAAGACCAAAGCTCGTCATCGAAAAATTTCTCGATGACGAACATTTTCGATGACGAACTTTCGATAAACTGCGTTTTAGTGATGTGGATCGGGTCGGATCGGTCCGAAAATTTGATGCGGATCAGGACCCGATTTATCGAAGCAAAATGTTCGTCATCAGAAATGTTCGTCATCGAAAATGTTCGTCATCAAAAATTTTGGATTGATCGAAACATTTTCGATGACGAACATTTGCTTTTTCGATAACGAACATTTGCTTTTTCAACAGCGAGTTCGTCATCGAAAAAGCAAATGTTCGTCATCGAAAATGTTCGTCATCGAAAAGTTCGTCATCAAAAATGTTCGTCATCGAAAAAGCAAATGTTCGTCATCGAAAAAGCAAATGTTCGTCATCGAAAAAGCAAATGTTCGTCATCGAAAAAGCAAATGTTCGTCATCGAAAAAGCAAATGTTCGTCATCATGTTCGAGGTACCGAGTTCCGTTGAAATGTTCGTCATCGAAAAAATTTTCGATGACGAGCTTTTGTCATTTAGAACATAATAATGTTCTAAAAGACCAAAGCTCGTCATCGAAAAATTTCTCGATGACGAACATTTTCGATGACGAACTTTCGATGACGAACATTTGTCTTTTGATAAATCACCGTTGAAAAAACAGATGTTCATCATCGAAAATGTTTCCATCAATCCAAAATTTTCGATGACGAACATTTTCGATGACGAACATTTGTCTTTTCAATAATGAACATGTATTTTCGATGACGAACATTTGGTTTTTCCATGACGAACATTTGGTTTTTCGATGACGAACATTTTTGATGACGAACATTTGTTTTTTCGATGACGAACATTTTTGATGACGAACATTTTCGATGACCAACATTTTCGATGACGAACTTTTGATGACGAACATTTTCGATGACGAACATTTTGTTTCGATAAATCGGGAAAAGGGCCCGATTTATCGAAGCAAAATGTTCGTCATCAGAAATGTTCGCCATCGAAAATGTTCGTCATCGAAAATTTTGGATTGATCGAAACGATTTCGATGACGAACATTTGCTTTTTCGATGACGAACATTTGCTTTCTCAACAGCGAGTTCGTCATCGAAAAAGCAAATGTTCGTCATCGAAAATGTTCGTCATCGAAAAGTTCGTCATCAAAAATGTACGTCATCGAAAAAGCAAATGTTCGTCATCGAAAAAGCAAATGTTCGTCATCGAAAAAGCAAATGTTCGTCATCGAAAAAGCAAATGTTCGTCATCGAAAAAGCAAATGTTCGTCATCGAAAAAACAAATGTTCGTCATCGAAAAAGCAAATGTTCGTCATCGAAAATGTTCATTATTGAAAATTTTCAGCGTTCGAAATTAGATCAGTCGTTCTAAGTCTAAACATTCGGAATTAGAACATTTTCATTAAAGTCTAAATTCTCTAATAATAATAAGTACTACTAACTACTTCCAATACTACTACTACCTAAGACTACCTAATATATATATACTACTAAAATTGAGGTCCAATAAAGTATTGAATTTAGTGGTTCTGTCTGGTGTCAATGGATAGTGGCAAACTCCCAAAGTTGAATATTATTTTGTTTCAACTTTTCCGCAACATTAACCAAAGTTTTGAAAAACTTTACGTAAATCCTTTTCCCGAAAGAGAACTAATTTAATAGTTCAGAAAAGCTGAAAAGCTGGTTATGATTTCACAGAGCTCGGTTCATATACTCGCCCTTGTCCTTGTCCCTATCATTTTGTCCTTGAGCAATTCCAAAATTACCTGGCCAAATAAGCCGATTTTTGGCATGAAAATATTTGACCTCAATTCCAGACCGCATACAAAAATCATATTAAACGCTTCCGTTAATTCTTCACAGCAGCTGACCGAAATGTGCCCTAGTCCTTCTTGTCCCTCTGTGACAAGGACAAGTATGAACCGGTCTTAAAAATTAAGTACGCCTGAACCAAATGCTTGAAACGGCCAGCCAACTCTCTTTGCAGTATGGTCGTAGATATCAGTTATTCATTTTTAAGACCTAGCCCTTTTTGCGCGTCAACTGTCAGTGAGCTTAGACTCACGTTTCGTCGCCATAGTAACAAGCGCGCAATTAAGCCAAAAAGGCGCATATTTTGTAGTTACTTTATGAACCTAAATTCGGTCTAAAAAGTACTTTAATTATATTCTGATTATGTTTAGAGTTATATTTTAAAAGGGGAAATTTATTTGGAGCCTAAAATAGAAAGTTTGAATTAGTATTAATACAAGTGCAATGCAAGCTAGCCGGTTGGCTTGGGGAAAATGGCGGACGTCGGTCGGGGCTAAATTATTGGGGGAAATTGTAGGGTTTTCCGTATGAAATATTTCTGAGTTGTAGTGGACCGACGCCCTTGAGTTCGGAACCCAAATTCACCGATATTCTGTCATTTCGTGTGCGTTTTATATCGTATTTTGCAATTCGTTCCACTGTATAAATTCTCATTGTCAGGCTCTTCAATAAAGCCTTATTTTTAGCTTTGTGTTCGCGTGTACTGGTGCAATATTTGGTCTCTGCGTTTGTGTTACTAGGGCCCGTAGGGGTAATAGTTAGAGTGCTCCCGAACCTGTTACTGAGCGAGTTCTAGACGTGTAGTTCGACGCTCTCAGCGTCAAGTTGTTATCACTGCGTGCTCTCCGGCACAGATAGGCACCGGTCACGGATATTGAGATAGCCCGCCAGCTCACGCGGATGACATAAGACCGGGGGCCGCAGTATAACAAAGTGGCGACCGTGAACTAGGCTTTGGAGCACCTAAGACGCCCCGACGTGTGCCCAATTTTTGAAAATTTTTGCTTAAAATTTACTGAAATTTTGTATTTATAACCGGTTAAAAACCCGGTTAGTGGAACCAATTGTGCACAAATTACACCCCCCCCTCACGAATAAAAATACTGGTTTTCTTGTGCAATTTGGGAAAATTTTGGGGTAATTGCAGCGAAGTTTGGAGCAAATAGTAAGTTTGTGAATTTTATATGATTTTAGTGTTATTTGCTTTTTGTGAATTATAACGGAATTTTTACGAAATATTGTCAGGGGAGTAGAGTGTAAGAAGGGGAGCAAGTTTTGACCGCTCCTGACCCCGAAATTTTGATTTTTTTAGGCGGATTCCTCCCCCCCCCCTAAGCCTAAGCCTAAGCCTGAACTGTGATTTTTCAAGTGGGGTCTGCTGCAAAATTTAGCGACCAAAAGTAAATTTTAGTGTCAGAATCGGAATCTACGGTAGTGAAAACCCTAGAAAAGTCACTTTCCGCGTAATTTTTGGCCCATTTAAACCGAATTTTCAGTTGACAATTTCTCAAGTTACACTGTTGGAGGACACCATTTTGAGCAATACGTACGTATATAATTTCCTGTTTCTCAAATTTTTGGTTTTCAGCTGGGATTTTTGGAAACTCCTCCCTATTATATTATATATTACGCTCTACTCCCGTATTTTGATTCAGTTTTTCGGAAAATTTCTGTATTTTTAGTAAAATAGTGGCCGAAATAGCACATTTTACTCGGAAACGCTGAAAATAACAAATTTTACTATATATTTTTGCTTTTGGATTGGACCTCTAGGTTTTAGTTGTTGAAACTGATCAATTATACGATAATTTCCACATTTCTAGTATATAACGATATATATACGTAGTTCACTTTGTGTTTTATGTTTAAATTTCTAGTGTTTCAGATTATATACATCTGAATTCCAGAGTTGATTCTGGTTTGGAAATTTGGTCAAGTTTTTCCTTACTTATTTTATTTTGTAGTGGTAGAAGTAACAGTGATATTATTTATACTTTCTTGCATACAATTCTTGAATAGAAATTGTGATTTAGTAATAAATTGTGGTCAGTCGAAAGTAACTTGTTAATATTGTCAATTTCTGTACAAAATCGTTGATTTTTAGTATTGATCTCTGAATTAGCAATATAATTTTTGTAGCAATCTGCATTTCAAGTATATTTTTTTTAAATATTTTCAGCGTTTCCTAGTTCACGCACCGCAGAAATTCATAAATTGGCCCCTGAACGGCTACGAATTCTTGACAGCCAACATCCGTGTAACCCAATCCACACCGATTTGATACAGTGATCACCCCTTCCGATCTCACACAGCCAGAAATTGGCGAACCCGTAATTTCTGAGGTATTTGCGGAATTTTAGGGCATAATTTGTCGAAAACATTTTGTTTTTGTTTACTTTTCCTTTTCTGTTATATTTCGAAATTACTGTTAAATCGCTCTAGTTGATAGTGAAAATTTTTGTGGTTAATTTTTCTTGCTTTAAACGCCTAAATTACACATTTAGAGTTTGAAGTGAACTTAATTATATCCTAAATCAATTTATTTCAGTTATTTTTGTTGTTATTTTGTAAACTTTAAGAGTTATCTCGGTTAAATTTCGCAAATCCAAAGGAAAACGTTAAAATTGAAATTTTAGAGGGTCGAATTTTTCCAGTATCGAAATTTTTCACCGGACAAGGTGGAATATAGTCCGTAGGTACACCCCAAATTTTTACAAAATTTTTCGGAATAAAAATTTTCACGTTTTTGGTCGAATTTTTCCATTTTTGGGCAAAATTGTCCTAATTTTTCGCAATTTTAGTGGAAATTCAAAAATCGTGATCTCCGCTAAATCAGCGGGATCTGAACGGTGAAATTGATTTTGAAAGTGAGCTAAGACAATATAGTTACGAATTTTATAGCAATTTGGTCCGAAAAACCAATTCGGACCTCAGAACCGACCAAAATTTTTGAGTCCGAATTTCAGTAAATTTCACCTTTTTGAACTAAATTACGTTGAAATATATACTTGTGAGTGCTTCCCAAACCGGGTATATAAATTCAATGTTTCGCACACCCACGAAAATGCCTGAAAATTCCGCAAATACTGGTCAAACAGACCAAGTGTCAGAAACGGGCCCCGTCAAAAACACTGATTCTGACCCCACCCCTACAGTTGCCCTTGCAAAGGAGCCAAACGACGCGGTTGGTGGTGCTAGTCTAGGGCTAGGTACTAGTGAGTGTGTGGGTGTAGATAGGGCACTAATGGGCCAAGGCGTCCGCGCCGGCCATGTGAACATTTCAGATGATCCTGTACAACACACAACGGACCGTCAGCCGCCGCCACAACAGGAGCAGCAACAACAACTCCAGCACCAACACACCACCAAGTCACACCAGCCCACACCTTCGCCACCGCAACCACAACTACAGCCACAGTCACAGCTACAGCCACAGCCACCCGAACCTCAATTGGACTCCTTGGCAGTAGTGGGCCAGAGGCCCAAGGTTATTTCGTTTGCGGGGATAAATTGTGGGGGTGTATATAATGATAGTTGGGAAGGGGCACGAGCAGCAGAATTGACTCGTACCCCCTCCCAACAATACCTTGCTGAACTGGCAGCCTGCCAGCGACTAGTAGTAGGTGGTGCACGAACGACACAACTGTCGGCACAACCGCGAGATGTGTCGACAGGGCCTGTCGGGCTGGCACCACGGGAGGTTTACGGTGGCCGCCACCATTTTTCGACTGTTACACACACGCAGTGCTCCCAAATTGGTGAAAATTGTCAAATAAATTCTAACACTACTGTCTCTAGCTATAACCCTGAGCTACTAACAAAACAACAGCAGTGGGTGCACCACCCTATACCAATCTACACATCTGCAAATTCCTTCCCCTCTCACATGGAACCAGTAAACACTTTTTGTTTAGCAGACGGGATCACGAAAACGGGGTCACATGGGCATAACACCTACAGCAAAATGACTGCACACACGCATTCGCAACTGAATTTGGGCATCAACAGCACATGTAACATCGGAACACATAACCATCGATATGTAGGCCCAATTATGTCTCAAATCGAACCAAACATTTCGGGGACGAACCTAGTGGGGGTGAACCAACCCCGACTATCAGCCTACGATCCCCAGAAGCTACAGGATATGCTCAAATTTGTTGCTGATCTCCCGGTTTTCGACCATGAAACCACAAAATTGACCCTGCAGGAGTGGCTACAAAATTTTTCTATGCGGCTCCGCATAGCAATGGTTCCGGAAGAGTATTGGGGAAGGATTTTGTGTTTCAAACTGGCAGGCCGAGTGAGCCTTTATGTTTCAAAATTGCCACAGGGTGTGATCCATGAGTTTTCAAAATTGGTCGAGCAATTGACACCTGTTTTTGGAGCCCGAAAATTGACCAAAACAGATTTTCACCGCAAATTCATGAACAGACAACAACAGGCGGGTGAACCCGTACGTGATTACCTGAGGGATCTGCAGACAATGGCTCAAGAAATTTGGGTAGATGGGGCAGAGCGTGATGCTAGTGTGGCCCAACAAATTTTCAGTGGTACAGCACCAGAAATTCAAAGACTGTTGGCGCCCATTTACTGTGATGGCCCACCCCCATTGACCAAGGTGGTCAATTTGCTCGATTTGATTTTTCCAGTAGAGGGGATAAACTGGGTACAGTCTGTCAATGATGACAAGGAGAGTCAAAATTTTGGGGAGAACCCCATTAGCGAGCCACAGCGTCGACAAAAGCGAACCAAACCACCGCCACTTTTTCCGCCAAACCGGCCAGAAACTGAGTCGCACCGAACTGAACTTTGGAACGCTATTCAAGAATTAATAGCTGAAATTAAAAACAGTCGCAATAATGGTGGCGGCGATCGTCAATCATTTAAGTGGGGACAAAACAATGGGGGGCATGAATGGAATCGAACCTCGACTCACATGCAAGCAAATAGGGAGAGACGGCTCGGCTACCGGGAACGAGAGCCTGTGCAGTGTCGCAACTGCAACCAATTTGGCCATTTGAGCAGAGAATGTCGTAATACACGACAGCAGACAAATTTCAGCCACGTCCCCGGTAACCGACGCCTACCCAATAGTGACAGTAGGTACGTGAGAGGCAGTAGGCCAAATCAGCGGTTCAGTCAACGTCAGAATGACAATGTACCAGTACGTGAACAAAATACGTACGTACCAAGCACGAACCCACGAGCAAACCACAACGACCATTACGTACACTACGCTAACCACTCAACACCACGCAATAATAACAACGACACACGTGGATACGTACAGCACGCATCAACTAATACTAATAATCCCACATATCCGATGCATCCAATACCACAGTGGCATACACAACCAGTTTTTGTTCCTCAGCAGTTTGTGTACCCGCAGCCACAACAGCCTCAAACACAAAAGTCTCAGAATCCTCCGGCTCAGATTCAGTCAAAACAAAATGAGAAACAGTCTGTGACAAACCAAGAGGATAAGAACAAAAAGGAACAAGACGATGACGATGATATACCTGAGTGGATTTTGGAAGCACATAGAGTGGCTGAGCGAATGATCACAAACTACCGAAAGGAAGAGGATGAGCAATCGGAGGAGGAGTTAGAAATTGAAGATAGCAACGAGTACGTAATGATGTTGAGTGTAAGTCACGAACAAGAACAAGTGAGCACAATTCTTCCAATGCCACATGTCATGCATGAGTCGTACAACACACTAACTACACACAATAGCACACAACAACGATTCAATGATAATACACAATATGCACCACATAACAACAACATGAGTCCACGCAGCTATAACAACGATGCACGTGAGCAGATTCACTACGTACAGCACAATAGCAACCCTATCACGCACACACCACCGCAGTGGCAGCCACCACCTGTGCTGTATCCACCACAGTATGTTTATCCACAGTATATACGCTACGGCAGTGCACCACCGTTACCTACAGCAGTACAATCTAAAAATAACACAGGAACGGAACAGGCTACACCAGTAGGGGATACACAGGAAGCGAACATGGTGACACATGAGTGGACAGCTATGCAGCACACTAGCCCTAAGCATGCGTTGCTAGATACGGAGATGCAATTGGACACTGGCCAACAAAGTAGTGAACCGGAATATACACATCATGTGCCTACACGTGGTATCTCAACGAAGGTAGCTAGTTGTCAAACGGCAGAGGTACACACAATATACCCAATGCTGTTCAAGGCTGAAGTGTCACATGCCCCATACACTGTCGCTACTTACACAGGTGCAGTGTCACCACCAATAATACTGATAACACCACCCGACTGCGACGAGACTGATTCAGGCAATGTGCTTGAAAACCCAAAGTCAAAAGAGGACATGGTTGATTCCGAACAATTGGTTTTGAACCCGGATAGTCACACTGAGACACAACAGCAGGGACAGCGACTATAGCGACTCGGAATCACAGACTACTGACACAGAGACCTGGACCGATACCACCGAGGTAGGGACAAACACGCAACCCAAACGACCTCGGAAGAAAAACAAAAAGACCAAATCGGTAGTGACATCCAAGGGAAAGGTAAACCGACCGACAATCTACAGAACTCATACGCAAAAACGTATGCAATTACTGAATGATCGTGTCCGCGAACTAGAACAATCGCTGGAGATACTGAAATCGATTGTGCAAGTGAAAATGGAAAATGGCCCAGTCTCACATATGCAAGACATCATTAGTATTAATATCCCAATAGTCAGTGTGCAAATTTTGGGTAAAACAGTCCCAGCACTGATCGACACTGGAGCCTCAAAGTCACTAGTGACAAAACGTCTGTTCATGAGCTTGCAGAAAGATAGTCAGCTATATGTGACTACCCCTCGATTTCAGGCAGCTACATCAGCTACCATGTCAGCAATATATTTTGAAGGGGATGTGGAGCGCCCAGTTGAGTTTGAGGGACACCAATGCAAATGGCCATTTTCCATTATTCCGAACTATACACGGGATTTGATCCTAGGATTTGATTTTCTACAACAATACGGCTTCGTGATTGCGTGCGCGCAAAGAGCAGTCAAATTAAAAGCAGACAAGATATCAGATTGATCGCCGTTATTACCCCCACACTTGACCATGTCCATAACGACACAAGATGAAGCACACACAGCGTAGACTAAAATAGACTTTAGGGCTACTAACGATACTAATAATATAGTAGAAATTGGGTATTGGTTGAAAATTTAGAGTGTTGGAAATTTATTTTGGGTATAACTTCATAATTTTTTAAGTTAGAGCGAGTTAGAAAATGAATTTGAAATTATAGTGGCGCTAATTGTTTCATAATTGGTATTTTCTATCTACAAATTTGGGGAGTATAATTTTCAAACAAAAGGAATAATAAATTATAGATAGTGGATAAAAATCCTCTCTGTTGGATATAGAAATTCTAAATTTAGTCCATGTGTACTATTCATTGTTTGCACATATATTGCTTGTACTGTCAGTACCACCAACAAAATCACCGTTGTGTCATCACGCGTCGTCCGAACAAAATCGAGCCAACACAACCACGGCTTAAATACATAAAAGTATAAAAAGAGTATAGTGTTGTGTGTTGCACTGTACTTGTACTCATACACATCCACATCAATACTAACAATTATTTGTATACTGTTGCAGAAATTAATTATGCCATCTTAAATTATATTATTGAATGTAAATTCAAAGACTCGGAGCGGCCATGGAGTGATGGAGGAGCAAAAACGGAGTATCGGAGCCAAAATTCAGGAGCACCCTTCACCATATCAGAGCAGTTTAATAACATCAAATGCATTAAAAATTGCACGATTAATAAGTTACATGTGACTGTTCAGTGTTTTAAGCTTTGACCAGTTTGTGCTTTCACACATAGTTATACTATCGGCAGATAGTCCCAAATTATACTACGCAAAATACGCGCATAGGTACGAACGATGGAAAAACAAGCTGCCACTAGCAGCAAAAAAAGTGAGGAAGGTCAAACAATACAAATAAAACACGAAGCACCAGAGTCACAGCCGATACTGCACTATACAATTGCAACCGATGCAGAAAAGGTTAGGGTGCAAACTGCAATCAATAGTCTTATGTCCGGACAGAACTCCGAATTTCCGTTCGATCCGACCAAAACAGAAATACGAATAATCCATACAGTAGAACGATGGCTCGAAATGGAAGAAAGACTCCGATTTAGGCTTGAAAATTGCCCGTTCACAGCGCTTAGTCTGAAAGAATGTAGTACCCCTTGTATGGGAATTCCACCGGAAGCGAGCATAGCGATGGTCCAGTTAGCATTTCCAGCAATTCGTAAAAAAGGATACGAAAAAGTTGAAACTTTAGTAATTTTACCGATGTACATTTACTTCGCGACACAAGATTTTCAAAAAGTCAGACAGATGACGGCAATGGTTCTTCAGTCCCCACCCACAGCCTTAATTACGTTTTCTGCAGAGGGTGATGTCACTCGTATAGCTAGAGCGTATGGCATGGACACCACAACGTCAGTGGTCGCATTTGGGCAAGTATGAAACTATATTGGTTACAATTTTGCACCACAAAAGAATCTACAACCGATACCAAGTAAACCTGGGCAGTTATGGCGGAATTGCCGAGAAAACGAAGGCAAAAAATGGTTTTTGCAGATGTTTGATGCAAAAGATATAGTTCCACCAATGCAACTTACACATACACCAATTCCAACGCTGGCTAGTCTGAGAAGTACGGTCACTGATGTTTGGCTTGCATGCCAGTTGCTGTCAGAGCTGGTAAGAGTGACACACCCTGACCCCTTCGCCTTTCAAAAGATCTTGGAACAAAAAGTGGTGAAACTCACACATCCAGCGGTAGTTCAGACGGCATTTAAACTGGAAATGAAACACACAC
>JASANF010020335.1:25000-33019 GCA_030248245.1 Trissonchulus sp. WLG1_4 | reverse complement strand
CGTATTGCTTAGGTGGTAAAAAATTGCCTTTAGTGTTTGATTTACTTCTGAGATACAGTGGCATGGTGAGCAATTAGTAGCTTGACTCCAATTTGACCTTCAAGTACAGCTAGACAAATAAGTATAGATTAATTATGATGCTTCCGCTACCTCTTGGGTGCTAGTGTTTGTCCAAGTGTTAAGTACCAACGAAGTACATAACTTTAGTTGCATTACTAAGTGCATGATTATCTCATTTGGTGCTTCCGTGAGTCCTTGGTCTGTAGCTCAAATTCCTCGATACGATCAGATGATTATTTTAGCCTAACTGTTGCTGGGTAGGTTGGGTCCTTGTGTGTCTCTGTCTGGCCTGTTAGATTGCTGCACTATATGCTTGCTGTGTATCATTTACCAACTAATCCAGATTCCTTATCTGTCTTTGTGTTTGTCTAGGGCCAATTCCTTCACTGATTAAACGGAGATGGACTTTAGTCTGAGGTTTGGGAATGACAAATTGGTACTAAAAATGCTAAACGAATTTAAAAAGGTTATGGTTAATTTCAAGTCTGGCCCTATTGAAAACTACCACTGGACTAAACGGATTCTACATGCACGTTAAACTTTAGCGTGCATAGTTAGAACCTAACTTTATGATTAAACCCAGCGCGCTAGAAATAAAGTTTTCGTTTAATCAGGACGTTTTGAATGGATTTTAAAGCTAATTCTAACTGCTTAGTGCGATTATATCTTTTAGCTTTGTAAATATTTTTTAGTTAGGTAGCGATGCATCTCTGTGAAAACTGTATTAGGTATACAGTGAAATTCATAGTGTTTCGAACTGTGTTAGTCTGAAATACTTTAGGCTGTCCTGGTTCCCAGCCGTCACCCTCCAGGAGCATCCTTCTACGTGGTGTGGTCTAGGTGATAGTAAGACTGTTTGTTGTCACGTGACACTCGTTGCCAATCAACAGTATGTCACCTGGCGCTGCAAAATAGTGCATTAATTAGTTACGCGGTTCATCCTAGTCCTTGTCCTGTTGTAACGTCTATGGGGCTTATCAAATATCAGCGATTAGTATATAAATTAATTTTGCTAATAGTGTACACAAAATGAAAATATGTGAAATTTGCCACATGGCTACATACAGTACCTGGTGTGTGTGCGAAATTTCAATAAATTACGTTTCACTGACGCTGCGTTATCGTATGGAAATAAAGTTAAATCTAATCCGAATTGAATTTTGCACTAAGCGACTTGAAAACTGTAATATGAAAGTGTGAATCTTTTATGACAACAAGTTGAGGTCACTTCGAGACTGTATACAACGTTTAAGCTCAAACGGATTTGTCAATTTTTCACAGCAGTGACGATCATGCTGGGCTCTGCGTCCTTAAGGACAAGTACTAACTGGGTTAAGGACGAGGCCCGGGTTCATACTCGTCCTCTTGGCTTGTCCTATTGTTCTGGCCAATTAATGTTTTGGCAAACTAAGTATGGGGTCACTCTAACAATTCGTACGCAAAAATTAGCGAAACGTCTCGTCGATTTCACAGCTGACTCTATTGTCTGTCTTTAAGGCCAAGGATGAACCGGGCTTAAAAAAGTTAACTTCTGACTCTTGCAACAATATGACAGTTCATCCTGATTAATATGTTTAATTACTATATACCTGCTGGAACTGAATGTTGCGCTTCTCATTTTAGGTAACAAGCTAAAATTGTGTCTAGGCGCATCGATCTTAATACAAATCATGCTCATCACTTAACCCACCCCCCCCCCTACCCTTTAGCCGGTAATAAATTGCACATTTTCCCCAGTCTCGGCCTGCGCAACGTGTTGGCGCGGAGGGCCTAGTTTCACCGCGCGGGGCGTCCACACTGCCAGCAGTATTCCGCGCGGCGACGCGCTTTGCCAGCAACCCGCCCGACACGGAAACAAAAATATTAAAACAAGTTTGGCGTTCATACTGCCCAATTTGCATGAAGGCTGCTTAACATTGATTCGGCGTCTGATAATATAGCTGTGAGCTCTAGTCCCATCCCTCACCCCTCTACCGCCGGCTAACTCTCCAAAAAACTCGACGAACCCATATGGAGTCATGTTGAGGTTAATGACTGAAAAATCAGCCTAAATTGTGTCCATCTCTCTTCAATACTTCACTGCATGATTCTCAAAATTTGTAACCACATGAGAGTAAATCAAAATCTTTTGACACAAAACGGGAATAAGGGGGTTGGATTCTGTATAAATAGTTCAGTTACCTACTAAATATTAATATTGAAAATATAAATATATAAATATAAATATTTTAAGTACATAGATGAATAATTATATAAATATATATATAAATGATTGTTGATCCTATATGGAAATTGGGAAATATAGTGAGATTCGCAATTAATTAAATCTTGCTACTAAAAGTCTACATTGATAAATAATGAATTTTGGAAATTTCTAAATGCAGTTTTGGAAAAAGTGAGTTTTCAAAAATAGTTTCTGTTACGTGCGCTACATTTTGAAAAAAGTATTACATGGATTTTTCTCCATTTCTGTATAACTGTATATATACAGGTTAACTACGTAAACTGTACCTTTCTCTAATTTTAATCTATTTATTTAATCTATGTACCTAGTAAGCTTTTATTCCAGAGTAAATATAGTGTACCAAATTGCTTAGTGAGAAGTGAGATCACTAAATGTGGATGAATAATTAGGCTATTAATAAATATTAATTAGTAACCCATATTAATTAGGCACAGTGAGGTATGATAGGCTATTATTAGATGCGGAAGTACACGGATTAGGTTCGTTTCACTTCACACAGTGGATGGATGTAGATAAACGGAACATTGGGCCAGTCGCAATGGTTAATTTAAATAAATATTTTGACATTAGATATGTTGGCTAAATCTCACTGCTGCGTCATTGGTAATTATAATAGTGACCGAATCATACATGTAACGGGGTGCAACATTGGAGGGGGGCTCCGGCTAAATTTTGGGTCCTGTATCTACCAAAAATACCCTAAATTTAACAAAATTTTTGTAAAATTTGCCCAAAAAACTGTCATTTTTTAATAATTTTAGCCAATTTTTGGGACTTGATTTGAGGGTGAACGGACGAATGAGGAAGATGCATTAGGAGTGAAAAACCGCTATACCTGAGATTGTGATAAATGTTGACGGGCACACTAAGAGTAGAATTAAATTTTGATAAGTAAATGTACTATGTAAGTCTTGATTAAATTTGGACAAAGTAAACGCCACAACTTATTATTGAATACTCTTTACTATTTTTTGAAAAGTATACAATATATATATATATATATTTATATATATATATATATATATATATATATATATATATATATATATATATTGTATACTTTTCAGAAAATAGTAAAGAGTATTCAATAATAAGTTGTGGCGTTTACTTGTCCAAATTTAATGCAACTTACATAGTACATTTACTTATCAAAATTTAATTCTACTCTTAGTGTAAACGTTTACTTATCAGAATCTCAGTATAGCGGTTTTTCACTCCTAATATTTCAATAATCTTGTACAATTCAGTCCATTCAGTCCTCAAAATCGAGGGGCCGGTGGGTCCTTTTGGACAAACCTTCGTCTTTTTTTGGTAACGAATCTTTGTCTTTTTGGACAAACGTTCGTCTTTTTGGACCAAGCTTCGTCTTTTAGGACAAAACTTGGTCCTTTTGGACAAACCATCGTCTTTTTCGGTACAATCTCTTCGTCTTTTTGGGACAAAACGTTCGTCTTTGAACCCAAGCTTCGTCTTTTAGAATAAAAACTCTGGTCCTCCTTGACAAAACCTTCGTCTTGTAACGAAGCTTTGTCTTTTGGGACAAACGTTCGCTCCTTGGGCACCAAGCTTCGTCTTTTAGGGACAGAAAAATCCCTTTGGGACAAACTTTCGCTTTCGGTAAAAATCTCGAATCTTCGCTTTTTGGACAAACGTTCGTTCGAACCAAGCTTCGTCTTTTAGGCAAACTGGCTCCCTTTTTGGTCAAAAGCTTCGTTTTTTTTTGGTACGAAAGCTTTGTTTTTGACAAACGTTTTTCTCTCGGACGAGCTTTCGTTTTTGCAGCAACCTTGGTCCCTTCCCACCGGAAGCTTCGTCTTTTTTTGGTAACTACTTTTTGTTTTTGGACAAACTTCCTTTTTGGGACCAGCTTCCGCTTTTACAGCAACCTTGGTCCCTTTCGGACGAAGCTTCGTCTTTTTTCGGGCTTAAGCTTTGTTCTTTTACAAACGTCTCGGACGAGTTTGTTCCTTTTTTGGAAATAAAGTTTCCCAGGTAACGAGTCCGTCTTTTGGACTTAATTTCCGACAAGCTTCGTCTTTTAAGACAAAACTTGGTCCTCTAAGGGGAACCTTCGTTTTTTGGTAACGAAAGCTTTGTCTTTCGGACCAAGCTTCGTCTTCTAGGGCAAGCCTCGGTCCTTTTGGACGAAGCTTCGTCTGGTAACGACGTTTCGTTACCAGTAACTACGAGTTTTGGGCAATGTACTGTACGTATATATCTATCCATCAAATAAAAATCTACGTATCCCACACATATTTACCCCACTGCATCAAACCCTCAAAATTCAGGCTATTTACGTAATTTCTTTTTTGAATTCAGGCCTAATCAATTCAGCAGACCATATCTTTTTGCCGACTGAACTAACTATCCATCAAAAGCTCATTGAATTTACTTTCAAAACCACGGGCTATCAAATCTTTTTAGGCTGGTTTCCGAGGGGCCCTTCCAATTTGTTCAGTGATACACTAGAACTAGCCAGAAGCTGGGAATTCTGCGCCTAAAATTATGGCACTTTTCAACGGCCGGTGAAATAATATTGGCCATTTGGACATTAAAAAACCACTAAAACTAATATAAATTATAGGTCCGCAAAAAACTGCACAAAAATGCGCCATATAGCTCCGTACCACACCATGCATCGGTAAAAATACAAACTATTCAGCTGTTCTGGGTTCATTTAGAGACTAGAGATATGGGAGATGATATGTATGTATACAAACTTGTCGCAACATTGTTCTTCTCACAGGAATGGGGGGGGCTTCCAAATACGGTGTAGAGCCTGTTTCACAACTGTAACAACTCCATGCGTTTTCCGCATAATGTGAAATAGGCTTAAAAATAACCGCTAGAAATATATATAATATATATAAAGTGCGGTTGGTGTCTGCGGTATTGTCAGCTTATGAGAAAACTTCCAAAAAATGTCAGTCGTCACCTGTAGCGGCTATGGGGTCATCTTTGAGATTTCCAATGCAAAACTGGATGAGTCCGTTCGTCTGTGCAGTCTGCCGGTGCACTTGTTAATCTGTTTCAGGCTGAGAAAGGAAACAGCTCAATCCAAACTATACGCTCCAACAAAATATATATGCTATAATAGGAAGGTTTTTACCTCCCCCCGCCAAAAAGTACTTTAGCTCAGAATGTGTAAAAAGTTTGAAACTACCTAGAAGTGGAAAGGCTCAATAATTGGGTGTTGTCGGTTCGGCTGAACAAAATCAAATCAACCCAATGCACACGAGGGTGGGTGGAGACAAATATGAAAAATATACACGTGTTCAAAGCCTAAATGTTTAATTAAAACAATACGTAGTGTATATAATTACATTTAGTTCGCAAAAACCCAATTTTTAAGTCTGAACTTTTCAACGAGCGTTATTATCCAGCAGATGCAAATTTAGGCGTCGCTTAAACTTTTTGCGTCTGAAAGTACAGAAATATGCAAAAACCATATAATTTTTGAAACTGTGCTCCCATAAACTTTGACAGGAAAACGAAATAAAACTTTTTGAAAAATAACACCAAATGTTGAAATTTTCAAAATGTGCTTTTGTGTAAGAAATTCTTCTTCAATTTGAAATTACGTGAAAAGCTAAAAATACTGTCTATGCTAATTTTGAAGCGACTGAATAGTTATTATACATATTATCCTCATATCAAAATGACGCAGCACATCACCACTGGATTTCACAAAACTAAACTAGTCATGATTTTGAGTTAAAATTGTTAAAACACTCCAATTAAAGTAACGGTAAGGCTTAATTTATAGGTACATAACTAGGGAAACGGTCTATGGTTAATAATCGATATATATATATATATATATATGAGTATAAAGTTAGTAGGGACCGTTTTCCCTGAGTTATGTACCTATGAGAATTAAGCCTTACCGTTACTTTAATTGAGTGTTTTAACGATTTTTAACTCAAAATCCATGAGGAAGTTATCTAGTTTAGTTTTGTGAAATCCAGTAGTAATGTGCTGCTTCATTTTTGGTATGAGGATATTCCATAATATGTATAATAACTATTCAGTCGCCGCTTCAAAATTAGCATAAACAGTCTTTTTTTACGTTTTTCCACGTAATTTTCAATTGAAGAAGAATTTACTACACGAAAGCACATTTTGAAAATTTCAACATTTTGGTGTTATTTTTCAAAAGTTTCATTTCGTTTTCCTGTCAAATTTTATGGGAGCAGCAGTTTCAAAAATTATATGGTTTTTGCATATTTATGTATTTTAGGGCGCAAAAAGTTTAAGCGACGCCCTGAATTTGCATCTGCTGGATAATAACGCTCGTTGAAAAGTTCTAAGACTTAAAAATACAGATACTTTTTTGCGAACTTGATGTTAATATATACACTACGTATCTTTTTAATTGATGCTGGTTCCGCTTAATTTAAAACTACATATGTATATATTTTTGCATATTAGTCTCCACCCGGCCCCGGCCCCCACCCTAGTGCATGCATTGGGTTGATTTTGATTTTGTTCAGCAAACCGACAACCGCCCAATTATTGAGCCTTTTTTCCACTTTTCCTAATTCATTTCAAACTTTTACACATTCCGTGAGGGGGCGGAGTTGCTTTTTGGCGGGGGGGAAGGTGAAAACCTTCCTATTTATCATACATATGTATTTTGTTGGAGCGTGTATGGGTTTGGATTAACTGTTTCAGAGCTCTCGCCTGAAAGACCAGATTAACAAGTGCACGGGCAAGCTGCAGCAGACCAACGGACTCATCCAGTTTTGCATTGAAATACTCAAAGAAAATGACCCCATGGCATTTTTGCAGGTGACGACTGACATTTTTTGCAAGTTGTCTCATGTATAACTGACATACCGCAGGGGTGACACCAACCGCACTTATATATGTATATTTAGCGGTTACTTTTAAGCCTATGTCACACTATGCGGAAAACGCATGGAGTGCCACATGGGGCGTCCCACGTTTTTCCACATTGTGTGAAACAGGCTCTACGGGTTATTTTGCCCGTATTTGTGAAAGCCCCCCATTCCTTCCGAGAAGAACAATGTTGCAACAAGTTATATACATTACATATCATCATCTCCCAGTATATCTCTAGTCCTCTAAATGAAAACCCAGAACAGCTGAATAGTTTGTATTTTTACCGATGCATGGTGATATACAGAGCTATATGGCGCATTTTTGTGCAGTTTTTTGCGACCTATAATTTATAGCTAGTTTTAGTGGTTTTTTAATGTCCAAATGGCCAAATATATTTTGGCCATCATTGAAAATGCCATGATTTTAGCGCAGAACATTTTCAGCTTCTGGTCAGTCTAGTGTTTATCACTGAAGCAAAATTGGAAGGCCAAAAAAGCAGTGGGGAAACCACCTAAAAAGATTTGATAGCCCAGATGTCGGTTTGAAAGTAAATTCAATGGCTTTTGATGGATGAGTTTGGGTCAGTCGCGCAAAAAAGACTGGCTACTTTGACTGGTCTGCTGAATTGATTAGGCCTGAAGTCAAAAGAAATTACGTAAAGTAGATGCACCTGAATTTTGAGGGTTTGATGCAGTGGGGTAAATATGTGTGGGATACGTAAAGAATTTTATTTTGATAGAATAGATATATACGTACAGTACATTGCAAAAAAAAGTTTCCAATTCGTTACTGGTAACGAACATTCGTTACCAGAAAAAGACGAAGCTTCGTCCAAAAGGACCAAGGCTTGTCCTAAAAGACGAAGCTTG